>LPNX010356630.1:117027-139533 GCA_001517045.1 Pseudotsuga menziesii | reverse complement strand
ATGGTAACCAATTTGTTTTTTTCAATATAATCGCACTGAACAATATTCAACAACTATGAACTCGGCCATTACTTTGGTCTCGAAATTACCTGTTCCCCATGCAGTTCGATAATAAGACTTTCTTCGTGGGGAGAGAATGTGCCTCGCTTCAGATCTGGTCTCAAGTAGTTTATCCATCGAAGCCTGCAACTCTTCCCGCATCGCTGAAGGCCTGCGAATAACAGACAAAAAAAAATGGGAATGGAATATAATTCTTATTTTTTTAATTTTATAATAATGACGTCATCTTGCCACAAACCCAAATCCAGATACCAAATCCTAAGGCTGACATCACCTCCTATCCACCAATCAGCTGTTGACAAAAATTGTTTTTAACAAAATAAAAAAAATATTTTACACACCCTTAAGTCTCGCAAAACAGGTTTTGATTTTTTAAAACTGCCTCAAAACGCACCAGCTAATAACAAAGTCAAAGCAAAGTCAAACCTGATCCCTGCTTGAGCTTAAAAATCATTATTATTTTTATATTACAAAGATATTTTTATATATTTTTAAAATTATTATTAAAAAGATTAATATTCTTTTTTATATTATGAAGATATTTTTATATATTTAAGATAAATATTTTTTTAAAAGATCTTTATATTTTATTAATAAATTAATATATATTAATCATTTGTATTTTTTATTTAAAAATAAGATGCATTAATTATTAAAAAAAATAAAAATGATTTAAAATAATATTTATTTTATGTTTCTTACCCTTTTCAAATTTGTTTTGAAAGATAAATTCTTTAAACACTTGTATGCATCTTTTTCCTATTAATACGCTAAATAAATGAGCTCCTCTCAATGAGTAATGACATGTAGGACAATTCCCAGATGCAGGTGACACTAAGGCCATCCAAGTGGGACACATGTCGCATAGGCCACGTGGTGAAGGAGAGGGTTATAAGGTGAGTGACGGTGGGGTTCAATTAAATGTGGATGAAGGTGGCATGTCTTCCAACCCTGTGGGTAGCTCTGAGGTTACTTCCGATTTGAGCCGACGCACCAAAATTGATTTCCTGTACGAGTGATTATTGAGAGCCATGATTGCACCTTGCATTATGGGACATGCTAGACTGATCCAAAAGGGCATTTTCATTCTCCTGCATTTGCCTCTGCGTTTGCGTTAGTGTCTACTGCATCTACGTGTGCCTCCACTTCGGGCTCACCCTCTTGTCAGTCTGCACACCATTTCGTAGAAGAAAATGACAAGGCAACGTGGGATCTCACACATAAATAGTACTGGAAGAGGAGGCGGTCGTAAAAAATCCACCATTGGGGACACAGATGGATTTGTTGAGCAGATCTCCATGCCAGTATGTTTCTTGATAGATGAATGGGAGTCCAAAGCGGTCTCAAACCTTCTGGCTTCTCGAAAAAGTGGTGGATACATCAACCACTACTGGATGATGAATAATATGTTAGGACTGTTACTGGACTACATGACAATTAAATGGAATGGATCTAGGGGTGTAGCCCAGGGTCTGCGCACCTGTATACTCGAGGAGGACATGCAGCTTAAAGCCCTGGAGGAAAATTTCAAACTAAGACATTACTCAGTGTTTCCTAGCACAGCAAATGAGGAAAATACCGGTACTAGGAAATAGGGAGAAAAAGGTGATACGTCCCCTGCTGTTGTGAAGTCTCCAGGATTGTTTCAGGAACAAAGGGATTTCACGAAGAACACCACTCCTATCAAGCGTGGACGTGAGACCATTACCAACGCCATTGCAGCTACACCAATACAAGACATGCAGCCCAACGAACCTATGGAGGAATTTGCATCATGTCCAATTTTGGAAGAAACACTCGAGGAGCATGCATAATACGCACCACCATAGATGCCACGTCATCATCTCTGGTTCACTCTGTGATCCCAAGTTTTTTTGGGCTTCTTTGCTTTTAAAATGTGTTGTCTTCATAACCGTCTATAGTCAATTTTTAATTTGTAATCTATGAGTTAATGTCTCTAGCTACAGAAGGAGAAATCGTTTTTATTCCTATCAACACCAGAACTCCTGCTTTTTTAAAAGATTAGAAAAATAATGTGTTAAATTAATACCCCGTGGCTAATTTTTCTTTTTGCTTCTCTATACTATGTTTTGTCACCATGAATATAATTTTTCTCTACTACTTAAAAAAACATGTGGGACAATGACAATCAATCCTAGTAAGCTAAGAATAATCACAAAACCAAAGGTAAATATTTAAACACTTCCAATAAACACTAAGAGATAATCCTGTCATTGTCATACACCATTCAGCATTTTTGTTGACGCAGCCTGTTTTGAGGTTTGGGTTTGATGTATTCTATTTAATATCATAAACTTTTTATATTCAATTTTTTAATTTATAGAAATTATTGTAAATCATATTTATTTTAGATAATTATTAATTTAAAATAACTTTTTATAGTGAAACTTTTTATTATTATTTATATATTTTAATATTTAAAACTTAATATATTAATAAGTATATTAAAAATTTCTAGTCACATTTGGATTTTCAAATGTTATTCTCATTCTAATAAACTTGCGTATGATTAATGTTTAGATAATTGGTATGAATGTATGTTTAATATTTAGATAATGAGTAGTATGGAAAAGGAAATATTGTTTTGTGATTTTTTTCATTATTATATAATTATATATATATTTTTTAAATATTTATAATTTAATTTTAATTATATTTGGTATATATGAAATGATATTTTAATATGTTTTTATGATTTTTTTAAAGAAAAAAACTTGTTTTAGTAATAAATTATATAAGCATATTTATATAGTGGTCTCTTTTGAAAAAAACATTTATATACAAATTTTATATAGGAATGTTTTGAATAATGTAGGAAGCCACCTCTAAAAAGATTTTAGAGCGATTAGTAGCTAACTTAGATAACTCATTTGCAATGGTGTTGTGTTCCCTATAAACATGGTTGATAGTGATCTATGAAAATGAAGTAATAAGTAATACGATGTGTTGAGACCACTGGATGAAAGATAACATATGTGCATTTACATATTACAATATTTATCTTCCAACGACTCACTTACCTTATTCAAAGATTCTCTAAGCCTCTTCTATGTTTTTGTGGATTTCACCACTTCTGCACATATCATGTCACTGCATTGCTTGAAGAAATTTACCTTGTCTAGATTCATAAACAGTGACCAATCCAAAACATGTTATGTGGTTCTTTTTCAATCTTGTAGCCTTTGGTACTATTGGCCCAATCACTGAGTATCTCAAAGTCTTGCTACCTCTATTTGAAACTGTTATAAGTCAATTGCTTGTTGGGAATTTCCTTTCATTATTTCCATGTATAATGATTGTAGGTCAGTTTGCATTAAAATTGGCCTACTCGGAGTTATTGCTTTTGGTTTTAGAAGCAATGTGAACTCCAAGGATGGATAAGGCATCATTCTAGTTGGTGGTTTACCTAACAACACTGCTGGCCTTTCTATTTCTCTAATCTCCTTAGATACTTTAGCTTGAATTTATCTGATTTGGCAACAATCTTTTCCTAGCATATTCCATTGCTAATAATATTATTGTAAAAAATGTAGGCAGTATGTAAGGTTTATCTTCAAATCCATATACCCTAATCACTGTATGATCTTCACATAGGAACCAACCACCCACTTTGGTTTCTGGTTTGACCTGTAACCATTCCTTGCCTTCTCTAGGAATCCTTGGCATACTTATCACATGAATTATTGTATAAGCAATCTCCATTACCTTATTTGTAAACTATGTAAAGTTAGAATTACTCGCTTTCCTTATGAACATTGAATCCCATTGATGTGCAGGAATGCTTGCATCTAATTGATTTGTTCTATTTAGGCCTATGCCTTTAAAGTATTTGTGATTTTGATGTAGGAAAAGGAAGAACACGCAGGAAGGAAACCTAAATATTTCTTATGCAAGGAATTATGTAAGTTGTTGATTGAGGATATGTGCCACAAAAGCAGGAGTACCATATGTTGAGGCTTGGCATGTTATTGGATGTAAACTTGACAAAAACCCTAGTATAGTTTCATTTCATTCTTCATCACTCTTGTATCCTAGGATAGAACATAACATGTCAACTATTTTTCTAGCCTCAAGTTTGAAGACAATTGTTTTTAAGGGGGGATTTTGGTTGGAAGTCACCACTCCCGCCTCTACATATTGGTTTATAACAATGTTTTTGTTCTCTAAGCTTAAGGTTTCTTATTGGAGGGATAATTCCCTTTCTCCAAATGGTAGGGAATTTTCTTCTTCAAGAAGGGTGAACATATATCTTACTTCCTCAGTATCAATTTGACATAGGACTCAGTTTCCATTAGAGAATTTGATGTTTCACTGGTTTGGTGAGTAATAGGATGAACACCATATATTGAATTCTAGGAAATGTATAGTAGGAGGACTTATATAGAGCACTATGTTAGATTTCCATAGATGGTAAGGGTCCTGGCCCATGGATGCTTTCTATTGGGATTCATTTAAAGTCTGGATTAGATCTAAATGGGTAATTTTTGGATCCCTAATATCGGCTTGGTGATCAAATATGGTTGCATTTTCCACTTGGGTATATTTTGGGGAAATTCTAGAGGTGGCTTGGGTGATTTTAATGGTAGTATTTCTCTAGTTAGAGATGGATTTGAAAGCTCAAAGACCAGTGTAAAAAATTTGATAGTTCTACGGTAAACTTTGAATGTAGGGAGGTTTTAAAAATATTGTCCGATTTTATGAAGTGGATGATTACTTGGGTTTAGGAAGCTAAGCTGACCGCTTTGTGTACATGCTGGTTGCTTGAGCACTTTGGTTCACGGGTTCTTGGCAGGTGCACGAGACAATGATTTGTGCCAAGTGACAAAAATTCACTTTTAATGGCCCTCGGGTTTTGGATAGAAACTTAGAGAAACATCATTGGATAAAAGAAAAAGTTATATGACCTCAGACAGTGGGTGTGGTTCGTGACTAGGCTTGACGGGATAATTGGGGTTTCATATGGGACCACTTTTTATCATATGCAAAAACCACCCTGGTTTCCCAAGGAGCTAAGGCATACTCTCCTACGTGGTTTTAAATATCCCCTCGAGGTGACTAGGCTTGACGGGATAATTGGGGTTTCATATGGGACCACTTTTTATCATATGCAAAAACCACCCTGGTTTCCCAAGGAGCTAAGGCATACTCTCCTATGTGGTTTTAAATATCCCCTCGAGCAATCGAGCATGTGCAATCCATACAATGCTGCCACATGTAAAAATTAGTTTTACTTTTGTGCATGGTCAGGACCCTGTGAAGTACATGCACCTTTTGGATGCACGATGAACCTCATCCATTAGATAGAATATTCCCTTCTAAAAAGTGATTCGCGCCTTTTTTTCTTAATTGCATATCACATCATATCATACACACTCATTGTCGATTATCAATCAAATTGATCTACCAATATATATGCTCAGTCCTTGCTCAACTTAAACCTCCTCCTAATTAACCCAACGCTATTCATCTTAGTCATTCGATCAACTAAATATCAAGGACTATCCGATTGTCCAACAATTAGTACTTGGTCCTTGGCTTCTGGTCAAATGTTAGACTTAGCGAGCCTTCATATTTCAAACTTTAGCACCCTTCAACTTCCTATAGTCCCTGATTAAATGATTTTTGGGGTTTGTGAATGCCTCTAAAAATATGAGTTCTAATAATGATATTAGAATTATATTATTCTTTTAAACGATATTTTACCAATATATGACATAATTCATCATTACATATTCTAACAATTAGGAATGTTTTCAATAATGGAAATTAATATATAAGTATTATTTCAAAAAAATCCATATTTTGAGGTATTTTTGGGTTGTTGAACTGATTTGATGTAAATTTTTCTAGTGGGATATTACATGGTTTCTTACAATATTTATTTGGTACCATCATTGACTCACATGCCCAATCTTTTCCATGTAGCAATTTTGCATCATTACATTTCAGATCGTGCTTGTGTTATTCATTTGAGTAACTTGTAGGTTTTGGATGAGGGGCCTTTGTGGATGAGCTTATCCATATACTAGAGAAAATAACTCAAAATCGTAGGATTTGATTAGTCGATAAGGTCAATGTTCAATGGGATAGCTAGACTCCCAACTCGACAACTTAGGAGGATGAATTGGAGATGTTTCAATAGTTTTTGTATCTATTCTAGAACTTGGAGACAAATTTTCTTGGAGGAGGGTGTATGTAGTTCCCTTATTTTAAATCAAACATTAACTATTATACTATGCTATTATTAAAGGTAATTTGATTAAGAATGGCTCTGTTGTGCATGGAAATGGCTTGGCATTGGAACTTGAAGAACTAGTTCATTTTTTAATACTTTGAATGTTAAAGTTATTGCTTATGAATAAGATGAATGATGACACTTATATGTTTATGCTTCCATTAAATTGATAAAATCATGGCTAATAAAAGCAATTATGTCTATGCATTATGTATCATGTACTTTTTATGAGTTGTCAAGTGTGACAGGGGAATATAGGTACACATGATTCAAGGTCGCATCGATACTGCACAAACCCTAGATTAAATTCGGTATCCATAATAGGATATGTTAACATGGTAAAATTTTCCATATTATATTTTATGATTAGAGTGATTTTATGCACATGGTTTTTTCACTTAAATGCACATGATCGTGATTTCCAATCGATCCACATAAAGGAAATGAGGTTGAATGTTGAAGAGAAGATAGTAAGGATAATGAATACTCCATGCGATGGGTTGAAAAGTAAGAGAGGATTTTTCCCGCTAGGTGCATGTTTCCATTAGGGTAAGAAGTGGACTTAGTCACTCATGAGGATCTAGTTGTGATCGTGCAATGATGGCTAGGTCTTATTCTGTAGGAACCATGAGTCACTTTGCAAGGTTGATTAGAATGAGTAAATGTGGTCTCAACCATCCCGCTAATCCCCACCATGGAAATGGGATATGTGGAGGGCATGAAGGAAGTCCTGGAACCCTTTATATTCCCATCGAAATGTAATCCACCAATAAAATACAAATACTATGAGGAAAGAATGTTTATTTGAAAAAGGAGGGGGCTTAAATAATTACGAGAAAATATGAAACTCATAAATTATAAAAATGAAAATGAAATAAATTTGTTTATAAAGAAAATGATTTAATAATTAAACTAAGGTTTAGTGAAATCTAAGTACGCACACAAAAAAATGAGAGAAATGGATAAATATAAGGAAACATCTAAGAGATAATATAGGAAAGCGGGTGAGGATAAATATTTAATAAATAATGGAAAAAGATGATTTATTGTGGAAGTGACACATGGGTGGGTAAATAATGAATGAAAATATAAATACTTAATTTCTAGTTATGCATGTGAGAGACATGCGCCAAGGTTCCCAAGGCTATATAAGAAGAGATCATGAAACTCACACCCATTTTCCGTATTGTTGGACAACGTAAACGATTCATTTTTTATTTAGTGATTTTTTATTGTTTTCTTCATTACTGTGTGAATGAGGTTGGAATCCCTTTTCCTACAATCTACACTCTCTAAATATGTTATTGAATTTCTTCTCATTCAGTCCCATTGCGGCTCGGGGATCCCTAAGGAAGAATGGTACCTTCAAGAGTTGGTAGGGTGTTTTCCAATTGATATCGAAGCATAGACCTTAACAACTAGCCCACACCCAATGGGATATTCTCTTCTTTCATAATACACAAGGAAAATCATATTTAACACTTACATACATTAAAATTTACTTTATTTATTTAGGAATACAAGAAACTAAACTTTACAATGGAAAATTTCTAAGAAGCCATGAATCCTTGCATTGACATTAATTTCTGACATTGTTTGTTTACACCATGGTCTAATTTACAAAGTCACCCTTCTCTAGCTAAAGCTTCCTCGAATTGTGCATTATACTTTGTAAAATACAACCTTCTCACTGCTCTTTTATTCAATGGTACTTAGTCTCAGCTCAATCGCTACTGCTAGAATTAGTTATGTCTCTTCATCGACCAACCTCATCTGCATATTCTTATCTTTCCCTTAAACTAGTGCATCTCTCATTTTTCATTTACCATCGATTGTGGAAACAAAAAGTTGTACATAGTTCAACTTCCTTACCATTAGTTGATCTTGTTCGCTTTTTTTGTCAACACATGTTTCTCCTCCGTAGGATTGTTAAGAGACACATGGATGAATTATGAAGTGGGGAATGTTAAGTTACAATTGAATTCCATAGCGTGGAGTTATCACAAAAAGGTTACAACACTATTATACATTGCGCAGAGTTATAACATGAGTAAGAACACAGAGTAACAAGATGATCATGTGCTACATAGAGTAACAACATGAGTTACCTCATGCTATAATAACCATTTTTTGAAGTCATAGTAAGGTCATGGTTGCATGGATCAACAACTTAGGAGTCGCATCAAAATATACTCACACTAAATTTTACTTACACAAATTTGAACTTTTTTTTGGTGATGTGTTGGCAAGGGGTTGGGGCGAGTGAGTTGCATAGCATTGCGGCAGTTGCACAAGCTCACGCGGCATCATGCAAGGGCCATTTGGCATGATAAGCAGAGAAGTAACCAGTTTTTGAATATTTTATGTATATGTGGGCCTAATTTTTTTGTAATAGGTCATTCGAGGTTAGAAATTAGTTAATAGTGGACCCTTGTGGTGAAGGCATAATCCTATTTATAGATCCATTTTTGTAATGATAAACAGACATGTTTTTGGCATCACAACTGGCGCACTCTGTGCTAGGGATTGTTCTATCTCCACTATGATTTTGTCTGGGTTTCTTTTGATGCACTCTCCGGTTTTGGAGAAGGATGGTGTAATGTGGCGTATTTGCGCAAAATTAATATAAGATGTGCTGAGTATGGTTCACTCTTTGTCTGTTGTCTGTTATGATGTGACAATACCTCTTTTGTTATAATGATGCAATGCAATTTATGTAGATCTGTTATGATGCTATGATTCTGCTTCTGATGCAATGATGCGACTCAGTTTCTCCTTGCTCCGTTAATGCGATCTATTAAATCTATGTGACTATTGAATGCGGTATGATGTTTCATTATTAACGTTGTGATAATATAGGGCGATCACATAGGTCATGGTTCTCCTGAGTCGGATCCCCATGCCCTCCTTCCCCACTGTCAGAAACTCAGTTCTGACAAATCTCCCTTGAACGCCTCGGGTGAGACCTCATCTACTTCGTAGATGTTGCTAGGCAGGGTAAAAAGAGGTAGAGGACGGGAGAAGGTCCTGCTGAAGTCGAAGTGCAAGGTTTCAAGAAAAAAGGTAGAGGACGGGAGAAGGGCAAGGTTTCAAGAAAAGAGGTAGAGGACGGGAGAAGGTCCTGCTGAAGTCGAAGTGCAATACCGTGAAGAACAACCACACAGGATGAAGTGACCTTTCTGTGGCAATGAGGATATATAAGCCCAGGATACACTCAGAAGAACGATAGGATCAAACCCCAGTAGCAGCGTGCCTACCCCTCCGCGCACTACTCCACCACAAGGAAGGAACGCGCATTCTACGTCGACTTGCCCAACGTGTCAACAACAGTCTAGTAATAGAGCACCAGGAGAAGGAAGAAGGCCCAGGATGGCGGAAGACAATATGAAGTTGCCAATATTCAATGGAAATGCAACTGATGATCCAAAACATTACTGGTTCTTATGTGAAGCTATCTGGACTGCTCGACAAACCACCAATGATGATGTCAAGAAAAGTCAGCTAGCCACCACTCTGAGGGGCCGCACATTGGAATGGTTTATGAGATTCACACGAGTGCCTCAGGGAGGTACTGTACAAACATTGGATGAGATTAGGATAGGGATATCTAAGGAATTTAAGAAGCCGAAGTCCTAAGCTCAGTACATTACTGAACTGAAAGAGATCAAACAATTCCCCAACAAAACAATTTGGGATTTTGATCAGTGATTTAAGACATTGATGGGTCTGGTTATTTTTCAGATGAGTGATGTTCAACAAAAAGAATGGTTCATTGTAGCACTTGTCCCACATATTTGACAACCATTAATGTAGAGAAATATCGCAACACAGAGCGAGGCTCGAGAGACTGTGATGAAACTGGAAGCATCACCAGTAGGAGAAACTGTTGTTGGAATGAATCAGATTCAGGCGCAGCTAGCCAATCTAATGTTACATCTGCAAGAAATCAAAAAGGCCAAGGACGATCATGATGATCTTTGGTGTACTCGGTGCCATGCAGGTGGACATACCAAGGATACATGTCTGACATTTCAAAATTATTTGCTATTAGGAGCCCCTAATCCATTGAGTAGTGATGGTGCACCATGGTGTCGTATCTTCTAGGTTTATGGGAATTGACACAAGAACTGTGATTACATGCAGAAGACGGTTACCAAAGCAAAGAACTTGTACTGTACATTCAGTCAGTCAGTTAGACATAACGACATGAACTTCGGCGCTTATGATTTGCTCCAAGAGAGGAAACATGACTCATACTTTGTGAAAAGGGAGGAACCACGGATAGCGTAAGCATTGCCGCAAGTAGGGTATCCAGAAATATAGGTATCATACATGCCGCCACCTCCATTGCAATTCATCCCTGTGCAACCTCAGCTGCATTTTGTAGCACAACCACAGTTTGCACCATATCCGCAAATAGTTGTACAATCGTAGTATAGCCAGGTGTAACGACCACAGTATAGTCATCCACAGGTTGCGCAATATGTTTAGCAGCAACTTCCACAGCAGCATCTGACTCAACCACAGTTCCAACAGGGATGAATATGAGGAGGATTCCATGGAGGATTTAGGGGCTGCAGCGGAGGCTTTGGTCGAGGTCGGGAATCCATTCAGTGTTATACCTATGGGATATTTAGGCACTATCAGAGAGAATGTCCTCATGCAGAGTGTACTTACTATGTATCCAATGATAATAACATCAAAAATTGTCCTTAGTTGATTGTGAAATTGTATCCTGGCCATGTTCCCCCGTTGCAGAACACTCAGAATCAAAATCAGCCTTTGTTCCAGGTGCAGAATCAGCCACCCCTGCAAGGTCAAATCCCACTGTAGAATCAGAATCTGACTCATAATCCACCCCAGGCTCAGAATATACCATTGAATCAAGCTACGACTCAGCCGGGAGCTCAAGCCCAGAACTTGCATCAAGGACCAACAGTTGCACCAATCCATGCAGAACCCAAGATGAAGGATGCCGATGTCGGGATTGTCACTCGTGCTAGCACAACAACTGAAGATGATGGACCATGGAAGCCTGTCCGACTTGCTGGCAAGAAAAAGGTTGCATTTGATATTGCAACAGAGAAAGACACTTTATTTGAAGCAAAGTAGGCGATTAGAAGGAATCCAAGTAAGATGCCAATTATTGACATGCCTTTTTCTTTTGACCCATCTGTAGAAGCAGGACCATTGCAGTAGCATGGCACTCTGTGTAAGTTTTTTGAGAGTTGTCTATCGCTGGAAAGGGACTCAGATGCCCTTGTCGAGCTTGAGACATTGTTGCACCTTTTGAATAAGACAGTGAAGGATTCTTCTATGAATTCCTTGCAAAAAAGAAAGATACACAAGGAAATGAGGATGAATATCCAGATTGGGGATTATGAGGTTGACCTGGTCACTCTGGACCTTGGATCTTATGTTAACATTATAATGAATCAAACTTGGTAGTCGATGGGGAATCCAATGCTAGGATGGTAACCAGTGCAACTGTCGTTAGCAAATCAAGCGAAGGTTCAACCCATCAGTCGTGTTTCAAATTTGGTCGTCGACATTGAAGGTATGAAAACACGTGCTGACTTTGATGTGATAGAAGTTGTAGAAGATTGTGGTTCCTATCGAGCACTACTAGGAATCGGGTGGGATAATGATAGCATGGCAGTTATCAACTTCAAAAACCGGGTTATGACATTTGATAACCAAGATGTTAGGGTCATTGCTCCTATGGACCCTTAGGAAGGATGGTGATATATTGAACCAGTGAAGGATGAAGTTGAGAGAAGTTGGGATCAGGAATATAACATATCCAAGGACTACATCCACCCCACTGTCGATGGTGAAATTTGATGGCACAATGCAAGTTCTACATCCTTAGATTCAAATGATGCTCTAAAAAATTGGCAGAATCGGTTGCATGAGGTATCATTCCAGAAGTGTGGGTTAATTACCCAGTCTCTCCGACATGTTGCCACTAAGATGGTAAAGTTTCCCATTTATGAAGGACTGCTAGGACTCTGTGAGTTCTTTTAAGAATTTGAAAAGAAATTTTTAGAACCACAAAGGATACTGGCTCCTAACGTAGCACTAAAGGATACCCCAGCCGGTTGGTGGGTGACACACAAATGCACGATCCACAATTGGGAACAGTGCCAGAGATTGATGATGGTTTGTTTTGGTGACGTAGAGGTTTAACATGTGGGGAGATATGATGGAAATAATGACCCCTCCATTCATTTGATTGAATGTTAGATGTTATGGACATTGCAACCTAGAGATGAGTGGGTTCACGCTTTTGTTCATACTCTCGAAGAAATGCCATGGTCCTGGTATGTAGCAGCAGAGTTCCACAAAACCATTACCACCAGGGAGGAGTTGTCAGCTTGCTTTGTGTAGACGTTTAACTTCCAGGATGCTGATGCTGAGGTATGTAATGCTTTACACATTATCCGAGACATAGTACTAAAAGTCACCCCTATCGCATACCCGGTTGATCCCCATGCAAATTGCTCCGTCCAATCCATGATGATGTGCTACAACTTTTCCGAGGAACCTGGAGGCAACGATGAGATGCGGAATGTTAATATACCTGAGTCTGAGGGAAGTCACGGTGTCGCAGCTCCCTACATACCGATAGACTTGATTAACCATTCGCTGCACATTAGGAAAATTAACATTGGGACGATAGAGAACCCAAAATTTGGCAATGCTGGGAACTATTGGGGCAAAGAGACGATAGCCAAAATCATGGATCTACTGCATGAATTCCAAGATCTGTTCCCCAGGCGGTTTTTTGAGATGAACGGGATCCTTGGCAATTTAGGAGAAATGAATATTCCACTCAAGCCAGATGCAAAACAAGTCCACCAGAGGTCGTATAGATTGAACCCACGGTATAAGGGTTGCGTGAAAACTAAGATTGATCGGATGCTTGATGCTGGTATCATCGAGTCGGTAGAAGAATCATATTGGATAAGATCGATGGTGGTCCAAGACAAGAAGACTGGAGAAATCCACATCTATGTTGATCTAAGATAATTGAATGATGCATGTATGCACGACCCAATCCTGGCCCCTTTCACAGATGATTCCTGGAAGGTGTAGGCCGTCAGGAGGTATATTCCTTCACAAATGGTTTTTCAGGCTACCACCAGATCTAGATCGTGAAGGAGGATCACCATAAGAATAAATTCGTCACCGAGTGGGGTTGTTTCCAGTATATTGTCATGCCATTTGGGCTGAAAAATGCCCCTGATGCATTCTCCCATGTCGTTGTCACAGTATGTAAGGATTTTATTCAGAAGTTCCTGTAGGTCTATATGGATGACTAGACCATCTACGGTTTCGCTAAAGATGTCCTGGACAATTTGCGATTAATGTTGGAATGATGTCGACAACATCAGATTGCATTGAATTCCAAGAAATGTATTTTCTGTGCACCCTTTGGTGTATTACTTGGGCACATCGTCTGCAAAGAAGGTTTGTTGGTAGATCTGGCAAAGATTGCACTGATCCTCAGTTTACCACCGTCGATGAATGTAGAAATGCTCTGAGAAACACTGGGCCACAAAAGATACTATCGCAAGTTTATCGGGGGATATGCTGCAATTATCGCTCCTATGGAGAAGCTGCTAAAGAAAGATGCTGCATTTGAATGGACTCAAGAATGTCAAGGCAGCTTCGACACTTTGAAGACCAAGATGGCCTCTGCACCCATACTGGTTTTTCCTGACTAGAATAAGGAATTCCATGTGCATGTTGATGCCTCTTCTACTGCATTGGGGGTTGTTCTTTGCTCAACCAGGTGAAGGCAAATTGGATCATCCCATAGCATATGCCAGTAGGAAGTTATCGTTTGCTGAACGGAATTACACCATGACTGAAAGGGAAGGCTTGGCGATGGTATATGCTATGCAAAAGTTCAGGAACTATTTGTTGGGTGGACACTTTAAGATGTTCACTGATCATTCCACTTTGCAATACCTAGTAAATAAGCCTATGTTAGGGGGAAGAATCTGCAAGTGGCTACTTTTGTTCCAAGAATTTGATTTTGAAATAGTGGTAAATCCAGGATGGTGGAACACTGGCCTAGATCATATGTCATGTGTTGAGAATGGTGAAGAACCCACTAATATTGACGATGGGCTACCTAATGTGCAATTATTCTGAGTTGAAATCATAGATGAGTACTATGGCCCCATTGTTCAATTTTTATCTACTGGCCTTGCCCCTATGGATATGTCGATTAGCCAGAAGAAGAAGCTAGTCATCAAAGCTTCTGATTTTTCACTCATTGCAGGACAACTCTATAAACTTGGATCGGATGAGATATTGTGATGATGCATCTTACCGCATGAGTAGGGTCCCATTCTGGAGGAAGTGCATGCCGGTGTTGCGGGAGGTTACTGCGGAGGCCATGCCACTTTCAGGAAGGTGTGGTGTGCTGGGATTTAGTGGCCCACACTGCATAACGATGCCACAGACTACACCAAGATCTATGATGTATGCTAACGGGTTGGTAAACCATCGCGGAGAGATGAGATGTCGTTGGTACCGTAGGTGACTTTGCAACCATTTGATAAATGGGCCGTTGACTTTGTAGGTCCTATCAATCCACCAGGTAAGTGCAATGGCACCCGTTATATTATCACTGCAACTGAATACCTAACTCGATGGGTAGAGGTTGCACTAGTTGTTGATTGTACCACCGCGATAGCAGCGTGGTTCATTTTTTAGAACATTGTGATGTGCTTTGGGTGTCCTCGAATCCTGATGAGCGACCAAGGTAGTCACTTTGTCAACCAAATGATAAAAGCACTAATCGAGGAGATTTAGGTACAACATAAGATAAGTACTCCTTACCATCAATAGGAAAATGGCATTGTTGAGGCCTTCAATAAAATTTTGGAGACAGTGCTAACCAAGGTATGCAACACCAACCACGATGACTGGGATCTGAAAACTCTTACAGTATTATGGGCCTATCATACTACCTACAAACGGCTCATAGTTCACACACCGTTTAAGTTGGTTTATGGGCAAGAGGCAGTCATGCTGATGGAGTACATCGTTTCCAGCTTGCACATTGCTGCGACAACGAGCATGGCGGATGTAGAGGCATTAGAAGCACGGGTTGCGCAACTGATTCAGCTCGACGAGGATCACCTCATCGTAGGATTCTAGCAATAGGTTGTGAAATATCGGTAGAAGGCATGGCATGATTTCCATATTAAGAACAAAAAATTCACAGTAGGAGATTTGGTGCTGTTATATGACAATAAGTTTATCAAGCATCCAAGCAAGTTACAAATGCACTGGCTAGGTCCCTATCATGTTCAGTCTATTACCGCTGGAGGTGCTATGCAGTTGCAGCAATTAGATGGTGTCATGTTACCAAATCTCATTAATGGGAGTCGCTTGAAGCCCTATAGAATGAGGACGGTGATGCACACCACCTGAAGTGATGAAAAAATAAAAAAAACCATTTCTGAGTCAGCATAAAGAGGTGAGCCTCGGGACTGAGGCTGTGGAAAGAGGATAAAATTGTTGGTAGTAGTTGTTCGATCATTCGTGATAGTTACCGAGATATGGGATGGTCAAATCAGGTAATAAATGCAGGTAGTTAAACCAGTTGGCTGGCGGCGTTTATTGAAGCGACCCGCATAAGATCACCATCATATTTGGCGTCAGTAATACCCAATTTGGCAATCATGGTGCAGTTAGATTTGGTAATGATGGATTTGGAGTTAGAGGTGATTATAAAACACCGCATGGGAGGCATTGGTTAGCAATATTTAGTTGTGAGAGTCAAAGTAGAAGGTGAATTTGGTGCAAAGTATTGAGCTAAGTGTTGAGCATAGTTTGTGTTGTTGATTGTATCTTCTGGTTCTGTGGGGTAAGGGATGCTGAGCAGCCTTAACGCCATTGAAATTTAAAGTGAATACGAGTCCCTTATTGGGCCCACGGCTATGGAAGAGGAAGTTATGAGTATGCCAGTGGGTTCATCGTCCATTCCAAAGTGGAAACGACAGGCTCACTGACCCAGTTTGACACCCCTTGAGAAGCAGTAAACTCACAACTCTATGCGAATCCAGGGAGAAGGCACTGCCCAAACGGGGCCGTCGAGATCAGAATTGGTTGAGTCTACGATGCCCTGGGGTGTCTCGGTGAATGATATTTTGGGATACGTTGCTCCCATGTTTCTAGGCGCTAAGCCATGGCAGTTGTCGAAAAATCAGAAGTACCCACCTAAGTTTCCACCACTGCTAGAAGGGATAACATGCTCTGTCGATATCATCCCTACGTTGATCAGGCTCAAGTTTGACGACCATGATTTGATTTTGCTTAAATATGTTCGGGATAGGACCTATGAGTCTGTTACGACAATGCCTAGTTGTCCCATTCAGTGAATTTCAAAGCCATGGGCCAGTGGCTTAGAGAAATCTGGATTGCTGGGGATCATCAGTATGGCCCACTTTGGCCATTTGAATGAAGCACATGCATGTGTAAATAAACTGTTAGCATTCTTCCATGGAGGGATTCTTTGGTTGACTACGCTAATTCCTATTACTGTCGACTTGATTTCCAACATTATTGGGTTTCCTAAGGCTGGGGAGGACCCAGTGAAATATATTCATGGATGAGATACAGACAAAAGGCTTGCGAAGTAGCTAAAGGAGTGCTTTGGGTTATGTTGTAATCTCACAGATCACATAAGGTTATCAATAATACATACTAAAACATACATAAATATAGAACAGAGAAAAGAGACAAGAACAGATAGGAATAAACAGATTATTTTATTATAATGAGTTCATATAAGGCAGAGAACTGAACTGAGTTCTCGTTTGGCTCAATAGCCTAATATATATGATTTACATATGGTTACAAAATAACTACCTGTCGGTTCGATGAACCAACATGACTTTTTAGATGGCCGACTTAATATCTTAGTTCAGTCGACCGACCAACTTAGTCGGTCGATCGACTAAGTCGGCCCATCGACTTAGTCGGCTAATCGACTACATCAGTCCTTGTTCAAGTCGACCTATCGACTTGCTCTTTCTACATCTCCACCACAAAAAAAATGTTTCTTTGTCCCGAAGAAACATGGTGGTACACAAAATTGGTGTGTTTCCGTCCTTCAAAAATTTACTGTGCCGGACTGTGAAGATGGATGGTTGGTCGTTTCTGTACACAGACCTCAATAATCACTGGAGCTGTGATGGCGAGGTGGTGGCCAATCATCAACCCTTTCGAGTTTTTCCCAGAAGGTGATCTCGTAAGCTCTTTGACCAGTCCTTCTTTGATTTCGACTAGTACAGGGTCTCCCTTGTTAGATAGGCCAGTCAGTTTGGAGATGACATCTCCAGAAATGTCGATCGGCTCATCAAAGTAGAACCAACCTTTGTGATAGTGACTGATGATGAATTTCACAGCAGCTTCCTTGGTGCCACCAAAGCTGGCCATTAGTGGGGCATTGGCGTAGCTAAAGAGAGTGCTGCGTTGTATTTTCTATGCTGCTTGCGTAGCCTTTTTTTAGACAAAGGCCCACTCTTGGATCTCAGCCCATAGTTTCTGCCATTGGTCTTCCTGTACTTTGGCACTTTTTATGTTTTTCAGCCTGCGGACCAAGGGTGTATCCGCAGCCTGTAACTCTTTTTCCTTGGTCGATGCTCTGGTATGTTTGGGGGCCATTGTGTTGGTTTGGTTGATGTCACTACAGGGTTCTTAGCTTTTGGTCGACTGAGTGTTCTGGTGTTCTATGTGTAAAGTTTGTGGTGAATGAACCTTCGACGGTCCAATATTTATAGGCTATGGTGTGGTTGTGTGCGGTAATGGATGTATTAATGGTGAACTTGATGTTCCAGCTGTAATACGCGAGTGTGAAGTAATGGTGATTTGCTTGTGGCACTCGAGGTCATGAATGCGTGATGGGACTCTCAAGGTTATCGGTTGGTGTCGGTGCTGAGATTGGTCGACAGGGATGGTCGGTGAAAATGGTCGAGGGTCATGATGTCGATTGTCGAACTAGTAATTTCCTGTCATGTTTTTAGTATCTGGAGTATTATTCGTTTTTGGAATTTTTAGCTTTTTATGGATTTTGGTTGCCGGTTATGGTCATTATATATATATATATATTAATGTTAATTTCTGTAAAATTTTAGTTGGGCTCCATTAACGAGTTTGCGAAATACTAGGCCCTGTAGCGTCCTTAGTCTGACTGATCCATTGGGATGTATCTCTTCGACAACGTAAGGTCCCATCCATTATGTGTGGAGCTTCTTATGTTTGCCTTTGAATAGACTATTATAAAGTAAGGCAAGGTCGCCGACCGACAAGTTTTTTTTTTTGATGTTGCGGTCGTGCCATGCTTTCTGTTGTTGCTTCTGTATTTCTTGGTGTTGTATAGCCATGAGTCGGTGTTCTTCCAGCTTGCTGAGTTGAAATAGTCAACCCTTCCTTCCTTGTTCGACATCGACATGTAGTAGTTTTGCAATAATAGGTGTCTGTTGTTGGAAATGTAATGGGACTACTGCCTCTTGTCCATAGACTAGTCGAAATGGAGTTTGGCCGATCGATCATTTATGGGCTGTTATGTATGCCCATAAGATTGCAGGTATTTTCGTGTCCCAGTCGTCTTTGTCAGCATTACATATTTTAGCTAACCCTTTTGTTAGTGTTTTATTGAATGCTTCAATCGCTGCATTCGACTGAGGATGATATGTTGTACTTCATCGGTGGTCGATTTGGAATTGGTCGGTCAGATTTTTGATAGTTTTTTCAATAAAGTGTGTCCCTTGGTCGCTAATCAATGTTAGTGGGCATCTGAATCTAGTGATGATATTTTCATAGATGAATTTAGCAGTTATCTCGCTAGAACATGTATCGATAGGTTCAACTTCTACCCATTTAGTAACGTATTCCACTGCAGTAATAATATACCTAGCACCTGATCTTTTTGCTGGGATTGGAAATGGTCCTATGAAGTCTATGGCCCATATTTTGAATGTGAGACTGGGGTTTATTAATATCAAGGGAATTTTTGTACTAGGCAGGGGTCGACCAAGTCGTTGACATCTGTCACATCGACTAACAAAAATTTTGCAATCTCTATGGAGTGTCGACCACCATAATCCTGACTGTTGGATTTTCTTTACAATTGTGTCTGCTTGGAAATGTCCTCCTACAGGTCCATAGTGTGCTTCATGCATGATTTGGTCTCATTCATGTTCGAGTACACAACTTCTGAGGATGTCATCTAATCCCATTTTGTATAAAAATACGTTAATGCGACTGTATGGTGCAGCCTTCATAGCTAAGATTTGTTTTTTCTTGGTATTCATACCTTCTGGTGCCTGTTCGTTTTCTAAGAACTGAGTTATTTCCTCTAGTTCTGCTAGCACTGCTTCTATGTGAAATAATTGTGTATCATGTAAGTCATCGTTGACTCCTGTCGGTTCCTCTCATGTGTCTATTCGGGATAGGTGGTTGGGCCTGACATTTAGCTTTCCTGGTCGGACAATGACTTCGAACTCAAATTCTTGGAAAAGAAGTAGCCATCGACAAATTCTACCATGATGGAGTGGTTTATTGACAAGATACTTTAGGGCTTGATGTTCGGTATAGAATATGAAGGGGTTGGATAAAAGGTAAGGTCGATACTTCTGGAGGGAAAATACCATACCTAAGGCTTCTCTTTCTGTGGTCGAGTAGTTTCTTTCAGCCTTATTTAATTTTCAACTGCTGTAAACTATAGGGTAATCCATCCCATCATCTCTTGGTTGAGTTAGGATTGCTCCTATTGCTATCCCTGATGCATCGATATGGAAATGGAATTTGATCGACCAGTTTGGGAATTTTAAGATGGGGGCTTCGACTAATTTTCTTTTCAATTTTTCGAAAGAGATGTGGCATTCCTCTGTCCACTTAAACTCTTGATCTTCCCTTAATAGTTCTTCAAGAGGATAGGTCATATCTGAATAGTGTCTTATGAATTTTCTGTAATAGCCTGTATGGCCAAGTAACACCCTGACTTGTTTGGGGTTTACTAGTGGTTTCAGGTCGAGGATAATTTTAATTTTTACAAAATCTACCTTGATACCTTTCTTACATACAATGTTCCCTAATAGTATTCCTATGGGGGTCATAAATATACATTTCTTGATGTTTAGGGAGAGTTGAATCTGTCGTGACATCTCTCCAACATAAGTCTGAGCCATTTAGGATGATCTTTTAAGGTGGAGTATATTGTCCAGTCGTCAAAGTATACTGCCATGTTTTTATAGATGTATTCTTGGAATGTTTTGACAACAATTCGAGAAAACACTGCAGGTGCATTATTTAGTCCAAAAGGCATAACTTTGTAAGCAAAGGAACCAAATTCACACACAAATGTTGTCTTCTTCTAGTCTTCTTTAGCTATGGGTACTTGGTTATATATTGAGAATCCATATGTAAATGAGTAGCATTCATGTCCTACGACTTCATTCAAGATTTCATCTGCATAAGGGGTGGGAAATGGGTCTGTCAGTGTTACTTTGTTTAGTTCCCTAAAATCGACACAAATTCTTAGCGTGGTCGGGTCATGTTTCTTGGGTTGTATGACCATTGCACTTGCCCATTCTGATTGATCAATAGGGTAGATAATGCCTGTTGCTAACATGTTATCGATTTCCTTTTTGACTATCTCCTTGTATTTGTGAGCTAGTTTATAAGGTCTTTTCTTGACAGGTCGGACATCAGGTTTAGTATCAATTTTCATTTCTCCCATCTCTTGGACTAAGCCTTTTAGGTCTTTATAATCCCTGGCAAAGAAATCTTGGAACTCTTTTAGCAATTTCACGATCTCTGTGGTCTGTTGTTCATTTCAGTAGTCACCAATTTTTGCTATTTTTGGTCGATCTTCATTTGAGATGTCAACCTCTTTAGTTTTTACTTTGGCATCTAGCCACTCTGGTGCTTTGTCTTCATTGATTGGTCGACTTCCTTCTTTGAACTGAGAGAATGTGGCAGGGAAGTCGACTGTAATCATTCGGTCAGTATCTGGTTTGTCGGTGAACCAACTCGACTTTTTAGATGGTTGAATTAATATCTTGGTTTAGTCGGCCGACCGACTTAGTCGGTCAATCGACTAAGTCGGACCATCGACTTAGTCGGTTGGTCGAATAAGTTGGCTCATCGACTTAGTCGGCTAATCGACTAAGTCAGTCCTTGTTCAAGTCGACCTATCGACTTGCTCCTTCTAGATCTCCCCCACGAACAAAACGTTTCTTTGTCTCGAAGAAACAGGGAGGTACCCAAATCTGGTTTGTTTTGGTCCTTCAAAAATTTTACTGCGGCGGACTGTGAAGATGGATGGTTGGTCGTTTCTGTACACAGACCTCAACAATGGCTAGAGCTGTGATGGCGAGGTGATGTTGGAAGTCTGTCCAACCCTGCAAAGCTTTTTGGATATTAATGGTCAGTGTGGTTAAGCCTGACAAGATTGACATCTTCTCTGCGATAGAGACTTCGACTATCCTCTCCATGTTGGGGCCTATTAACTGGTCCTGCACCTTTGTAGTCTCGATTAGTCATTTCATCTGCGGGCAGATGATGTTGACTTTTTCTAAGTTGGGGAGAGCTTGTTGCACCCACTGATGTGCTTCCCTTTCCAATTTTTGCAGTTTGGTAGTTTCCAGCACTATCTGTTCTTCTATCGTCGGTCTAAGTGCTGCCTCCGTGGTCTTCCTGCTCTCCAAAGCTTGAATTTCTTGCCGAGTCTATCATGTCTATTGATAGACTTGCCCGTAGTGAGTAGGCTAGTCTCTTAGGACTTCTTCGGTTACGACAGACTCCTCCATATGGTCTTGCAATACTTTGTATGCTTCAGAAAATGCAGTGTGTTGTGCTAATAGGAGTCTAGCAGTTTCCTCTTTCTGTTCCTCCTTGGTTTCCTAGAGGTGCGCCTGGATGGTCGACACGATGCTCTCAAATAGATGGTACACTCTTTCAAGCGGTCTATCGATGTCGACTTCTATGGGGCCTGGTATGATGGACTGAACTAAAGTCCTGTATTTGTTGAGAAACTTGACCTGTTCTGTATTTTTGTCTATGAGTTCTTTGGTTTTTCGCTCAGTCCTTGTCTTTGATTCTTTGGCTAGAGTTTTGAGGAGTTGGCCCATCTCTGTGTCGGTTAAGGAGCTTGCATCTTT
>LPNX010356630.1:74350-116825 GCA_001517045.1 Pseudotsuga menziesii | reverse complement strand
GGGGGAATGGTTGGGGGTGATGGGTTTGGGGAAAGTATGGTGTGGACTTTCATCGGAAGGTATGTCTGCTCTAGGTGGTGTAGTGGTTGGAAGGTCGGCTTGGGGTATGGGGTCGGTCGGTTCAATGGTAGAGGTCACTTGTCCAATCATGTCACCTTCTTGGTCAGATTATCATGTGAAGGTCGACGTGATGTGTGCAAATACTGAGGGTTGTGGTCTGCTACTTGTATAGAGAGGACCTTGGGTGGAAATTTTTTTGGGCTGACTGGAACAACGCAGGCAATGTCTCGAAGAAAGCCTGTAAGTCGGTTGTTGCAATTTTCAGGATCGAGCAGATAGGTTTTGTTGTTTCGACGTGGTTGGATTTCCATCTGAAGATCTTTCCTTCTGTGTTTTCATTTTCTAGTTGTAAATAGGTCGACTATGGTTTTGACCCTGTTTGTATATTTTTACAGTCTTTTATCTGTCGATGGTCTCGTAAGGGTTGGTTTTTGGTAGGTTGGATAAACTATTTGATTTGTTGTGCTGTCGTAGCCAGATTTTCATTTTGAGGTATGAAGTTGAAGTCTTTAATAAAATTTTCCCTGAGTTCGTGCCAAAAAAAGGTTTGACCTCTAGCTTCTTCCATCTTATACCATTTATTTGGCAAGTCAGCTAGGGTTAAAGGGAACAAATGTGGCCAGGCTCACTCATCTTTGTATCCGAGTCTTCTCTACTCCTTTTCACAAGTTTTGACATGTTCTTCTGGGTTTTGCCCTTGAGTGAATATAGGTATGGAAGCTTGTTGGGTTAACTTCTTTCCTCCAAACCTTTCGACAAAGTAAGTCGAAGTAGTTGTCCAGGTCTGTAATCTTGTCTGATGGGTATCCCACCATTTAGTTGCTTGACCTGTAAAAGTTTCAACTAGGCTTTGCAGTCAACCATGTTCACCAATATTTTTAGATACTTGTTCGACATGCATGACTGGTGATTCCCTCTCCTTATACCTTGGCAGTTGTGTAGTATTCAGGCTGGTTGGTTGTAAGGTAGGGTGTTCCCTTATTTTCTTTTTAAAGATTTTTGGGATAATGGATACTATGAAGCACTGTCGGGTGGGTTTTTTCTGTACTTTTTGTATATTCTAGCACCCTCTTGCTTGTGTTTCGTAATTTTCAATCTCCTAGTCATACAATTCAACATCTGAGTTATAACCGACAGAGTCTTGGTTACCTAAGTTAAGTTCTCCATGGATGTTTGGTTTTGTGTATTCTGCATCATTGTGGATTTGGTAAAGTTGTCTGACATCGACTTCTTCATCAATAGGTTCAGTCCAAGGCTCTCCTTGGGATGGATGAATGGGTACAATGACCTTTTGACAATTTCCTTTTAATTTGATTCGTTCCTTGTCCAAAGATATGGATGCTTTCATCTTCCGACCCCAAGGTCTACCAACTAGCGCTGGGAAGGAGTTGGACCCTTCTTTTGGGTCAATAATTTCAAAATCAACCTTGGTCGAGATTCCTCTGATGGTCTCGTACAGAGACTAAGTCGACTTGTTCTTGTCAGCTATAGTCTTGTCGACAGTTATCTTTCGAATGACCGGCCATCGAGCATTTGGTACACCAGATCTCCTGATTCTTGAGGCTTAGTTCCTTCAAATACTTCTGCACATTCTCGAGCTGTTCCTCCAATCTGTGGTCCGTGGGGTAAGCAGGTATGTCTTTGTCCATCTCCACCTGAAGAGCTTTTGTTAGCGCATCCTCGTAAGTTTTGAACGTCTCCAGACTGATGTGTCGGTGTACTTTCTACGATAGTCCTGCAAGAAACCATTGGATTAGTAACTGTTCATCAATAACGTAATCTAGCTGGCTTAGTAGGTCTTTCCAATGTTTATCGTAGTCGCGGACGGTCTCCCCTCGCTTTTGTGATGTGGTTTTAAGCTTCTTTGTGGCCAGGTGCTTAGCATCTAGTGTTTTGAAAAATGACAAAAATTGCGCCTTAATCTCGGCTTTTGTCGCTCTGGGTTGTCTTTTTGAAAAGGTCATGTACCACGTCAATGCCCTTTTCCTTAAGGCCCCTGCGAACTGTGCCATTTGTCGGTCTTCATCTGTAACCTTGTTGGCTTCCCAAGTCGACTTGCAGACGAACCAATGTCGTTTGGGGTCTTCATCTCCCTCATAAAGAGGAATGTGAGCCGATCTATGACCCATGTATGAACCACTGTCACTGCTCTCAGAAGGTGGCGGTGGTGGAGATGGGGGTGGTGATGAGGGTGGTGGGGTTATTGGTGTACTCTTGCCTACAAAATTCTGGTCGACGAAACTTTTGTTTTCGTCGGTTGTCGAGTTTTCGTCGACTTGCAGTCGGTTGATGTCGACTTCTGCTGTCGATGGTCCACTGCAATTATTTGTTCACAGTTCTGATTGTTCGATTTCTTCTAAAGCTGTATTTGGCAGGGGGGCGCTCCTTCATGTGTCGGTAAGAGAAATTGGATACTTCGGAGGGAGGATGCCGCTTGGAAGGTCACCCAGTTCCCTTCCACTGGTCGACGTATAATAAGGTGTTGTCCAGGGAACGTTTCGTCGCCTAGTCGGCTCCATATAGTGAAGTCACCAGCTCGTAGTTGGAGGTCTTCTTCGACAATAGTCTATATTCGAGTACGCGGATTCAATGGGGAAAGGGTTGTTCCTTCATTGGGAGCTCTTAGTTGGAGAGCTTCTGGCTACTCTATCCACAATTCTTCCTCCTTAGGGGACGTTTCTTGTTCTTCACCCTCTTCATGTTGGTCATAACCCGACTCTGGTAGATTCTCTTCCTTGTCGTTCTCCCTAGGGTTTTTTCCTCTGTGCAGCTCTAAGGCCCTTTCTTGTCTTGCTTCCCTTCTCTGGTGTCTCTCTTCCCTTTCTATTTTCTGTATGTCTGAAATAATTGCATACGATACTATTCTCTTGAGGTCCCTTTTGGTTGGCTTCTCATTACTGGTGACTGCTATCTAGTTTTGAGTCGACTAGGATCCACTATACTCTATCTTTGACACATGGCCAGCTAACCCCCCATAGCCTACCCGATGCTTTTAGAAAGATCGGATAGTTCGATTTATTTTCTTAGGAAGTATTCCCACTCCCTTTTTGCAATAAATTTTTCCCACTTCCTCTACTTCTCCGCCCAGTTAGTGTTTGATGGCTATTCGTACAATGGTGGACGAGGTTCAACAATGTGTCCTGCTCCTTTCTCGATCAAGAATTTGAACAGCAAGGTCGGTAGGGAACACAAAAAAATTTCGGTGAAATCTGTGTAAATTTTCTCTTTGACGGTTTCCACTAAAGTTCTGTCTTCGACTGCTTTCTCCTCACAGAAGTCATCGGCGATTTTCTCAAACCAATTCGACAAATTTGTTCGGCCTCCTCAGATCAGTTTCTCCAGCAACTGTTGTTCTTTAGTTGCGTCCGGATTTCTCATCCAGGAGTTGCTTCAAGAGTTGGGGCACTAACTCGACAAACTTTTCATGTGTCTCTGTGAAAAATCTTTGTTTTGCTTCTGTGACTGTTAATCTGTTTCTTCTTGCATAATTTTGCAAATAGTTTGCAATTTTACATTCCCACCAGTCCTTAATCTCCTGCTCTGGTATCATATGTGAGCATATATTTCAGTCATGTACTACCGGCAACGGAACCAATGTTGTAATCTCACAAATCACATAAGGTTACCAACAATACATACTAAAACATACATAAATATAGAACAAAGACAAGAGACAAGAACAGATAGGAATAAACAGATTATTTTATTATAATGAGTTCATACAAGGAAAAGAACTGAACTGAGTTCTCGTTTGGCTCAATAGCCTAATATATATGATTTACAAACGGTTACAAAATAACTAGATGTCGGTTCGGTGAACCGACACGACTTTTTATATATCCGACTTAATATCTTAGTTCAGTTGGCCGACCGACTTAGTCGGTCGATTGACTAAGTCGGCCCATTGACTTAGTCGGCTGGTCGACTAAGTCGACTCATCGACTTAGTCGGCTCATCGACTAAGTCAGTCCTTGTTAAAGTCGACCTATTGACTTTCTATTTCTATAGGTTACAACGGGATGGTCATGCTTAACACATCGACAATATCAACTCACAGACGATGCGAATTGGCTCCAAAATTCTGGCTAGAAAATTTGTTCGCAGCAATCGACTTGTGCAATGCAATTTAGGAGTTGTCTCCCGTGCTCAGAAATGTGTGGAGGGAGTTTAGATGAATTGGTCCTTATTTTTGTTAAATTAGTTCCTCATAGATGTGCTCGGTGCTCAGAGCGGGCGCCCCTTTTCTTATAGTTGACTTTTGATTCTCATCACCCTGGTTGCTTGGATGGAGCTAGAGGACCACTAGCCAATGATCGTTGAGGCAACCAAGGTTTGTCACGGTGCTCGTTATCAAAACTTGTGGTGGGTTGAAGAACCTAGTCACCAAACAGATTGCGTGATTCATTTTTGGATTTACTGGGAGGTACTACAGGTGGATGCTATAGCTGTTTCAAGAATCTCTCCCTACACCGTGGCCAAGTACCATAGCATCATTCGGTTTTCCATTGGACCCCACTCCATTCATATTCAGGCTCGACAGGATCCTAATAAGTAGTGGCTGTCATTGCCTTACAATATTACCACAGAATATTTGGATGCGATAGTGCAAGAATGGTTGGGTGACTGGTGCGTCCCAGTGAGTCAACATGAGTTATATAAGGAGATTCCCCTAGAAGCCCATGAAGACCCTGTCCTAATGGAATTAAGTGCCCATGAGTCTAATAATGAGTCATCCATGGACCATGAAGATGCAGCACAGTGGATGCGGAAGGAGACTCACACCAAATGGCGACAGGACTACGAGGCTAGTAGAGGTACTAAATCCAGATTAGAAGATCAATTTCATCATCTTATCAAGGCCATCATGGATTCATCTATAGCTGCCTGCTACTACGACAATCCATGAATAGAACTAGACATAATTTGGTATGGTAAGAACTAAGCTAGAATCCATTTTTTATATTGTTTCCAAGTATCCATCAGCACAACCTTTATTGTAGGATATCCCGTTGATCAGCACTGAGCCCCAGGTTTGGAATGTGCAAGTTACCTCGACTATGATCAACGCAGGCAATGTAGAAGGTTCTCAGCAAATGCATCCAATCCAGAGCATGAATTTGGACTTGAACAAGCTGTCCACTACAAAATTGGTTGAGTTGTAGTATGGCGCTGCACTAGAGTTGGTGGCCTGATAGAAGGAATTGACGGCAGGTTATGTTGAATCTCGATATTTTGCTGAGCAGCTGAAGAAGGATGCCATGGAACTGCACCCGGTCCGTGTGCAGTTGCCCGAAGAAAAACTACAAGAAATCAACATGCTCAAGGTGACCCAGGTTGAGATGCAGTGAAAGGCTGCTACGGAGATTACGGATCTCAAGAAGGCGTAAAATCACCTAATTGTGGAGAAAGCGCAGCTGTGTGTGCTGTATTGTGAATTGGAGAAGGCTATCTCTATGGCCTATTAGGACATAGTTAACGCCACAACCGAGCTCACTCCAGTCGAGAAGGCCTAGCGATTGGGGCATATCTTGATTCAACTTCAGGAACATAACTTGCTGCTCGAGGCTCAAGCACATCCCACTACCCTGTCAGAGCAGGTTTCATAGCATACCACCTCCCTCGAGGAAATTGCTACTTAGTTTGGCCACATGGAGAAAGAGGCCAAAGCTATTATGGAGAAAACCACGCAGTTCTGGCAGAGCATTGTTCAGGATGAGTAGCTGGACCAACTCATGGTGGAGGTGCAAGAGGAAAATGGTCAATTGGAAACTTTGAAGTTATCACTTAAGGCCATGCCGCTAATGGTACAAATCACCTGGGCCATCGAACTGAATGATCTCTAGCAGCACGCTGCCCATGCCCAAGAGCGCCAGCAAAAGTGCCATGAGCAACTCGATGAATTCTAAGATATTGGAGGCCAATTGGTTGTTAAAGTTGTCTCCATGCTTCAGTTTGTTTAGGAGAGTCGACAAATGGTTGAAATCAAGGCTACTGAGGAGCACCCAATCCAGCAAATTGTGAGGAATTGTCAGAATACCGTTGCTAAAGTACAGCTCCAAGTTCGAGAAGTTGCCCAACAATTTGTCGATTTTAAGGATAAGATTGTCACATATACCTTGTTAACTTGACATGGCTCGAGGATGAGCCACAAAACTGTGTTGGGGCCTGTTGGCAAGGGGTTGGGGTGAGTGAGTTGGGCAGCGTCGCGGTAGCTGGGCAAGCTCACGCGGCACCACACAAGGGCCGTTTGGCGCGATATGCAGAGAAGTAACCACCTTTTAAATATTTTATGTATATGTGGCCTAATTTTGTTGTAATAGGTTAGTAGTAGTTAGAAATTAGTTAATAGTGGACCCTTGTGGTGAAGGCGTAAGCCTATTTATAGATCCATTTTTGTAATGATAAACAGGCATGCTTTTGGCATCGCAACTCACGCACTCTATGCTAGGGATTGTTCTATCTCCACTGCAATTTTGTCTGGGTTTCTTTTGATGCACTCTCCGGTTTTGGAGAAGGATGGTGTAATGTGGCATATTTGTGCAATATTTATATAAGATTTGTTGAGTATGGTTCACTTTTTATCTGTTGCCTGTTATGATGCGGCAGTACCGCTTTTGTTATGATGCGGCAGTACCGCTTTTGTTATAATGATGCAATGCGATTTATGTAGATATGTTATGATGCTATGATTATGCTTTTGATGCAATGATGCGACTCAGTTTCTCCTTACTCTGTTAATGCGATCTGTTAAATCTTTGTGACTATTGAATGTGGTATGATGTTTCATGATTAATGTTGTGATAAGATAGGGCGATTGCATAAGTCATAGTTCCCCTCAGTCGGATCCCCATGTCCTCCTTCCCCACTGTCAGAAACTCGGTTCTGACAGCTCTCCCTTGAACGCCTTGGGTGAGACCTCGTCTGCTTCGCAGATGTTGCTGGGTAGGGTAAAACCTGTTCGGGCCGGTGCTCAGGGAGATCGTGCTGTAGGACGTCGACAGAGATGGAACCCCTGTCGACGAGGCTTTATTGGTGGGTTGCACCAACATGATGTGGATTGCCCAAGATAAAATATGCTCCTCCATTAGACACCCTAGTTAAGAAAACATGATCGTCTAGCTCATGTGGTAACTAATGCATAGGATGAAGAGCCTCCTAGGTTCATGAGTTGCTTCTTAGAAACACACGTTCTGACCTCTTTATTTTACTCAACTAAATATTCTATATATTCTTTCTCGTGGGTCTTCCAACCAATCCTGGTTTCCAAAATTTCATCCATCTCTTTAGTTTGGTTGATTGGTAGATGTTGTTCACATTCATCTAGAGTACCTTCACCATCCCCCTTTTCTCCTTCATGAAACTCGTATAGAACAACAACATTACATGTTGGAGATATATCAAACCTTTCTAGTAGCTCTAACTGATAATCATTGTTAGAAAGTCTCTTGAAAACTATGCACATTCCTATTTTCTCATACTTGAGCTTGTTATATGTACCCCTAGGAAATCACTATTTTCTCAAGTGATCCATCACTAAATTTTCTTCTGTAAATGTCTTCCTTCTCCGCAGGCATGCTCTCTAACTATTACTTTTTACTTGTAGCTTCTTCTTCACCTGCTCATGCATTTATTTCATATCATTAGAAAATCACTTGCATCGACACTCTTCTGATATTTCATATCTATAAATTGAAACAAATCTACTACCCCTTTAGGTGATCAACCATAAACAACTTGAAATGGACTTCTCTCTAGATATCTGTTCACTAACTCATTTTAAGTGAATTAATTGCAAGCCAAAACAAGATCCCACCACTATGATTATCGCCACTAAAACTACTCAGCAAATTCCCAAGACTCCTGTTGACCACCTAGGTTTCTCCATCTCTTTTTTTGTTTGGTAACGTTGTGTTTGAATTCAATGCATTGACAACCTTTTTTAGTCCCTGCCTTTAGGCCGGCAGGGACAATATGAATGGGCTTGCCGTCAAAATAATACTCTTGCACATATTTCAATGCAAATTTACATATTTTTATCATAACTTTCATTCAAAAGTATGAATGTCACCTTTTGATTAACCTATCAAAATATACAAGATCTTTTAGCCACCAATAATTTAAATTATGGTCTTATTTGGCCTCTTTTTGAGGCAGGATCTTATGAAAATGAGTTTATGTTCATTCACATCTTAGTTTTTCCATAAGTATTTTGGAAAAAAAATTTCAAGTCGATTAATGCTAAAATTCATTTAGCATTACTTGATGGTATTTATTGCTTGGTTGAATAAATTTGGTTGAATGTTTTCATACTGTAAGCATTTAAAAATGATGTTGGTGGCAATTTGCTTACTGGACATGTTTGTTGTTTGTTTTCAACAAACACTTTTGATGTTGGCTCTTCCATCCTTTAGGTTAGCACGTAATCTTGTGAATTCAATAACCTCTAGTGGATTTCCCGTCTTTTAGGTCAACAGGTAATCTTGTGAATTCAATAGCCTCATGCTACTATTATTTCTTTAGGATACTGCTATTTCTGGGATACTACTGATTCCTTTTTCTATACGTAGGTATTCGCTATAAAAACCATTTAGCAAAGTCAATATTTTGTTAGTTTCATACTCCAAGCATCTAGAACAAACCAAACAGGTATATAGTACTATTGGTTGAAGCAAGATGCTATTGAATAAAACAAGATGCAGTTGAATGTTTGAGTAAACATTTATCTACTTAATTGTGTTATGTCTCCATTCAGATATGATACACTTCTCCTCTTGTAGTCCCTATATAATTAGTTGTAGGCTCCTTTGTTGAAAAATTTGAGACACAATATGAAGTTATATCATTTTCACTCTGAAGACAATGCAAAGGGTTTACAACAAATTCAATATTTGATATTTGGTTTGTTCTGTATCAATAATTGTATGATGCTAATTCATTGATTTATAACAATTGGTTGAGTGGGTTTGACTTGGAAACTCTAGATGCATTAATTCCATAAAATTGTATAAGTAATTACAAATCATGTAAAATCATATATGTACACTTGAAGATGCTAAATTTACAATGAAAGGTGGATTATATCATGTAGACTATTGTAGTAACTGCAACTCAATGTGTGTTGGGCTATGACTCAAAGATTTCGGTGCCTAAAGGAGCAAATGAAACAATAAATTCTAACAAATGAAACAATCAATTCTAAAATAATTTAGCAACAAATGAAAGAGTAAATTCTAACATTTAATTGTTATATTGCGTACCTTACCTCTGCCAAATGCAATATTCTGATGTCGTGCCTTTTGCAACTCATAACTGAACATGGAGGTCTTTTGACCAACATGGCTGCATGCTTGGCCACCATTTGCAAAGTCACTATATAGGGTAAACCCAACAATAAAGAAGTGGTGAGATAGGCATATCCGATGATAAAACAAAAAACCATTGCGTGCAATTATCCTTTCTTTTGGTTGTAAGCTGTGTTTACACAAATGGTTGCAGAGGATGTGCAAAATGATTTGTTTGAGCTTCTAAATTACAATTCAAATCCCTGCAAAAATACCCAGAAATGTCAACAAGTGGATCTTATTCCTTATTGCAACAGTCCATCACAATGCCTCTAGCAATATCTATAAACGTCTATGATGTGTGGATCTTACCCCTCATTGTAGCGGTCTTGTTTTATTGATTCAATGCGGGTCTTTCTCATCGAATTTGGACTTAAATTGTTGGAGAAAAATTTGTTCGCAATTATGAAACTAAACTAATGACTCTGTTGGAAATTGTTGAACATGTTGCACAATCAAACACTCAATTTGAAAGTAAACATATAGCAATTCAAATCAGCAATAAATTCACTGTAAATTTTACTTTTTGTTTTAAGATAATTAAAGACATTATATAAATTAATGACCAAACTTAATAATTCCAAGGATTAAATCTCACATATATCGTTTTACAAGATGGGTTTAATTCATTCTTATCTTGTGGAACTTGATTCCGACGACCACGCAAGGACTCTAGCGAGGACTCCTTTCTCCAGGCCATTATTGAAAATGTTGTCTAAGGAGGGTTCCTGGTCTGATAGGCCAGGAAATATTGGTCCGTCCGCAATTCATAAGGCTAGGTGGAGAAAGAGACAAGACATTCGATGCAGCTGAAGTGGTTGTCGGTCATATTATTCTATCTCTTGCCAGTCGATTTTTCCTCTTCCAATTTAGTCCCAGTTATAGATTCATTCCCCATGCTATTGAACCTTGCGTATGCATACTGGATTCCCAAACTAGCATATTTTAATGACCTATATTTATTTATTTTTTCTGATTTCTGAAATAATTTCTGCCTGCATTTTCTAAGAAAGAGATTGGCATAATCTAGGTTTTAAGTTCAAAAACAAAGAAAAAAGAAACTTGTTCATAAAAGAAAACTCTTTGCTATCTTGGAATTTCTGAATACAAATAAAATAAAATTTTAATTAGAATCCATATAGTGATTTTATCATACATTAAATGTTTGTGCCAAAGATCACATAATTCTTTGAGAAAATAGCCCTATATTTTGCCAAAATCCTAGAAATAAGCCCCATCTTGCAAAAAATCAGACAAATTCTCAACCCTGTGAATAAGTTCTCTATTTTAACGTTATAGATGTTGGATGAGAGCTAAGCATACGAATTTTTTGGGCTATATTCAAAGCCAAACGAAGTTTGCTATACGACCCAGATAGCTGAAGAAATATTTATATGCCAACTCCACTGCAATATCTGGCCAGGTAGCTGAAGAAATATCCAGTCCTTTACTTTGTTCTTCCCCAAGTTATAGTTACGGGAGACCCAGTCTAAGAATCAGAATAATCCTCTCAGATCTATCGGTCATTTTCGGGTGAGTTGCGGGAAAGTAAGGAGCCAAAAATTTCTGAAATTCCATATTCAATTATTTGCATGCACTACTCTATGCGAAGCATTGGTACGCCATGCATCTGGATGGTGCTCGACATAAGTGTTTGGATCCCAACTTACATTTGTCTCTATGCCAAGTTCCAATGGGTGGGTCAAACAAGCAAGTGGCAAAAAAAACATTATGTTCAATGATTACTCTCGGTGATGGTTTATAAATTTATGTGATTGAATTTTTGGCTTTGATTAATTACATTGTGTGTGGCTCAATAACTACAGCTAATTCGATGTTCAATAGGTTCAACACGCAATTACACAATTGTTATTGACAATGGCGATCAGTTGGTGAACCAATTTTTTAACTTGTACCAACCTTACCTGGAGCACATGAAATTTAAATCTACATGGTCATTGACTCGACAGATCACTATAAAGTCAAAGTAGTAGCGCCTAGCTTGGTGACTGTGTGTAATCCTTTCTCTCCCCTAAAATTACATGGGTATGTGGTTTGGTCTCTAACGGGGCACAAGCTAAGTGTAGTGAGGACACTGATATCTAAATAGAGTAGATGTGCACTTATTACTGACTAACTTACTATCGACAAACTTCTTGGAAACTATCATTTATGTAAACATCCACTGGGAATAATGACCTTCTATCAATGCTTGGCTACTGGAGACCCTATGGCTGTTGCGATTCAATCCCTAGTCTCGCAGTTTAATTCGCACCTTCCCACCTATTATGGAAGAGGTGTTCCAACTTATCCATCTGCAAATAGAAACACATACCCTTCATTACTAGCTTAAGACCTATTGGACAATCTCATGGAAAAACGATGGATTATTCTTTACTAGTTTTAGGCGGATGAAGTTAGCCTTGCAAATTTTTCTGTGCATGCGATAGTTGTTTGCAAGTGAAGTAGCGAGAGTGTGTTCATCCCAATAATCCCCAATGATAGCCAAATTTGGTATGTTCTCAGTTCTAATAGTCTCTGTCTTTGTCCATAGTGGCTCATGGTAAAACATTGGACTACTCACATTCCCTAATAGAGTTAGGCCTTTGACTTTGTCGGTTCTTAAATTTTGTATACGGGAAACAATACACATAAACTAGTGTATAGGCATTTAATCTCTAAAAGGCAGGGACTTGCTGCCTTTAGCAGCGCCACTTGTTTATTTATGTGATCTATGTTTCAAAAGGATTATTAACTATACAAACACAAAACATAGGATTATTAACTATACAAACACAGAACCCAGGTTTTAATTTAACGTTATTTTATTGTTGATGTATTGCAAGTCTTTATCATCAAGGAAACATATATCTCCTTTTATTGACAAATATGAAAATCAAGTTCTTTTATTAAATTTTCCAAAAATAGAATGACATTAAAGCATGATACCTCCTTGATAGTTATTTACGGAACGAAAAAAAATTATGTGATTAGTGAATTCAAAAAGGATACTTTATAAGCTTTTCTCTAGAATACTAGTGCATAAAAATGAAAATAGATTAATTATTTATAAGGATTGATTTGAATATAAATAATAGTGTGTAAAGATGAAAAAAAATCAATTCTTTATAAATAAAAAATTGATTAATTTAAATATGAAAATCAATAAAAACAAAATAAAAGATAATTTTCTCTTTCTTTGAACCTAAAAAGGCAACCTCAATAACTATTGAAACAAAACAATGTTATTAAATAGCAAAACGTCTTCCAATGATTCCAAATGTCTTCCAATGCAATTTCATGCCTATGAAATGAATTGATATAAGACTTGATTTTAACGAGCATACAATTATCCATCCACTTGTTGAAATTAGGAAAACACAAATCAAAGTTTGACGAACCATTCAAATAATTTATAACGTTTTCCAATTGTCCATAAAAATAGGGAATTAAACATTTCTAAGCAACTTAAAATATTTGCATTGACATTTTCATGTGTAAAAATCATCCTTGAAAATTTGTATTTTGTCTCTTCTTATAAGTTTTTTCAATTTTTAATAAAACATAGTGTTAATTTAATATTTTTTTAATTAAGTTTTAGAAAATTACATAATTTTTTTAGTCTAGAACTTTGAAATTTGATTATTTGATCTCATTTCACATAGATTTTCTTATGAAAATATTTTGTATTTCTTAAAATTACTTTGATTAAAATTAGATTGAATTTATGAAAAATAAGGAAATGATTTTTAAGATAAATGGATATTCATATTATTGTTATCGAGTGGTTTTAAATTCAATTTTTAAAAATAGCAACTTATTTTAAATTTTGAATTTTAATTAAATTTTTTGAGATACAAGAGTTTTTTTAGATATAAGATTTTTTTTTTTTGAATATATGATATTTTTTTGTGATATCAAATATTTTCAATATAGATGATTTTTTCTGATATTTTGGCAGAGCATTTTTTGAATATTAGAGCATTCTTAGATATGGTGATTCTTTATCTTTGGACATGGAAATTACACCTTGTCAAGGAAAAACCCATAACTCATTTCTTAATCAAATTAATTTGTATTTGCTGCATTATAAGTATTATGCATGGAAATTGAAATAAAAGAAAGGGAGGAATAAGGATACATAGTAAACAATGTAAAACCATGCTCAAACAATCTCGCCATTCATTAAAAGTTGATAGTCGACTGTAAAAAACCCTAGTTAATGTCGTAAACTATCCAAGAAGCATTCAGAACATCTGGAAACCACTTACAAGTCCCTTAGTAAATGTACAAGATGAAATCAATGCCAAACAATAAATTAAGTTTAATCCCTCAAATCAAGCCATCCTTGGTCCTACTCAATAACCCTAAAACTATAGTATGGGGGACTCCTTTTCTCTTCATAGGTCAAGAAAGTAGGGGGGTTGTTGTGGAAACAACACATCCATTGAAAGACCACTCAATGGATAAGTTATTTATGGTATTTGGAAAACATCCTTACAATAATAGGGAGGTTTTATTGTGTTTTCTTCATAAACTATGGAACATGTTTTTAATGGACCATCATGTCAATTACTTTTATATTGATAAATTCAAGGGGGGTCATATTTGATATATCTTAAGATCAGCCAATGGCTAGGAATAAACCAATGATTTGCCTTCCTAGTCCGAGGAATATGCCTAAACCTCCCCCTAATAGCAACAAAAGGATGGTATTCAGGACACTAGTATTGCAATATCATCCCTCACATGGAGTGTAGTTTAGTATAACATGATTTTGGTAGCTTCATGTCAAGAGACATTATCTATTAATGCTGGAACAAAACCCAATGATTTGACTTTCTACTCCTAGGAATATGCCTAACCCTACAATAGACTTAACACAAAGATAGGATTCAGGCCACTAGTACTGCAATATCATCCCTCACATGGAGTCCAGTTCAATATAACATGATTTTGGTAGCTTCTTGTCAAGAGCCATTATCTATAAATGCTATAAGACAAGGTTTAGGTCGTTCATATTACACCGAATATATACCATGCAAAACATATAGGTAATTTACACATTTTGGATCCATTCTAGTTGTTCCACATTGATGCTCTCACTCTGGACATACTCGTCATGGGATGAAACAAGATCCTATTCAATATATTTTCTTGGATTAGGTTAGTGAAACATATTTTTTATAGTTTAATTGATTATGTGTTTAGATTTACAAATGAAAAATATTTAATAAACATAACTTTAAAGCATAGCAATTGAATTTTATTTTCTTGCAAGTATAGATATTCTGAGAAGATACACATGCATTGAGGTGGGGGACACATATTCTTTGGAACTTGATGTAGTGATTGTAGCAACATGTAAGCTTGAGGCACCTCACATATGGCTATTTAGATGAGTTTATGCTTAACTACTTCAATGAAGATTCACTAGGATTTATAAATTTATTGTTTTGAAAATGTTCAAGTTATTCATAACGAAACCATTATAATGTTGTTGTATTTCTATTGGTTTCTACTAAAGAGGCCAAGAAACCATTTCCACCTTGATTTGAAATATCACTTCATACTCAAGCACCATGTGTGAAGTTAAATATGCTTATAATGTCAAATTTGTTATCTTCACTTAGTTCATTCTGTTTTTTTACTATATTAGAGATGTGTAGGGAGGTACCGTCATTTTTATTTCATTCATGATTACAACTTTTCATTGTACAGCATGAACCCACACTATTCATTCGATAGCTCATCGTGGTTTAAATTGCATTGAGAGTAGATAGAGACTTTACAACCCAGTACAAGGAGATGATGTCAAGTTCCTAATGTTATGCTACCAAAAATAAAAATAATTAAAAAATCTCTAATAATTGCATTGACAGACGTTTTTATTTGAGATTTGAAGTGTACTATGCCCCATGATTTTTCATCTATGGAAGAGGATGAGACAAGTGTACTGTCGAGATTGATTCTATGGTGGTCGTTCAAAATTGAAAATAAACAATTATAAAAAAAATGAATATAAAAAACAACTAGTAGCTAGTTGAATGGATAACTGCTAGCAATGCATGGATAAATAACTAGAAGAATGCGAGATAAAAAGAAAAATAACATTAAAAATAATGATAGTTGAAAAATGGATAACTTATAGCTCATGAATGGAAAACCAACACTAGAAAAATGTGACATAAAAAATGAATATAAAAAAATGCATAGATAACATTTAATAAATAGATAACATGAAGAATATAGGTGATAACAACCCTTTAATATTTATAGACATGATCCAACCACAAACTATGTAGATATACTACTAATAATTCATGAATTGCAACTCATCAAACTCCTTCTCCTTCTAAGTTGCACGTTGAAATGAAGTTATTTTCTTAATTACATCGTAAGGCGTTTTTCTCTCAGAAGTTCGGTTTCGGATCACTATAGTATCGTCGTTCACTCCACCAATTTGGATCCCACGCGTGTCCTCCCGCTTTGTTGATGCGTGTCATTTTCGTCGCCGTCCTTTAGTGCCATGTGTCTTCAAACGCTGTAACACTGTAGCACAATTTTGCGTCCATATGCTGAAGAAATTTATGTTTTTCGCGGTTGCGTGTTCAAGAAATTTGTTGTATTCATCCATTCCCTCTGTTGTGTAATTCTCTCGTTCCCATCATTTTAGTCATTACTAAGGAGTTAGGGTTTGTTGAAGGGCAGATTAGCTACCGAGTAATTGTCATTACAATGGTTTCCATAGCCCACAAACCCTGAACAGAACATGTCTGGAGGGATAGCTCGCAGTCGTCTTGTAGAGGAGCGAGCGACGTGGCAGAAGAATCATCCCCATCCATGCCATCTCTTCTTTGCCCATTCTCCTAAAAATCCATTAAAGTTTACCATGTGGGTATCAAGTACAAGGCCAATTTGTGCATAGAGGGTCTGGTATGATTTTGAATTGAATGCTATCAATCTTTGTTCTCGCCCGACTTGAAAACCTTTAATTTATTTAACTTATGTCAAGTTAATTGAAAAAAAATCTTTTTATTTTCTGGGTATTTTTACTAGTAATGCTATCTCAAAGGCTGGCATTATAATTATTAGGGTTTTTATATGTATAGAGGTTTTTATGATGTATGACTTCATCCTCAAAGGTTTTGAAGATCAGCACAAGATAGAATTTTATGATGTTAAGGGCAATGCGAGTTTAAGATGGAAAGCCATATAAATATTTGCTCAATATCATCAATGTTGTGATAGATGTATTCTTATCAATTAATGGACCAGCTATGAGCATAGAGTGAGTAAATTTTGCGTCTGATTCCAAATATGATATAATTTGTGTGTGAATTTTTCTCCCGTTACATGGTTCAAGAGTTTTCCACCTTCAAAAAGCTAATTAGGGGCACCCAATGTGCTCAGGTTTTAGAGGGAGTTGACATTATTCTAGGGGTATGGGCATTGATAGGTTTTATAGAGTCTAGAGTTTAGATACATACATAGATGCAAGTTGAAACCCCCTTCCATATATAACATGCAACATAGGATTTATAACCATAATAATCACCATAGCATTGGCATTATTCTTTTGCAAGGTAGATGTTTTTAACAACATAATAATCACCATAATAGTTTTCTTGTCTTTTTTGTAGTAGCCTTAATTTTTTCTATTAAACCATTTGGATACTATTGCATCTTTTCATCACCTAAAAGACTTGATAACCTATGTGAGGGATTTTTACCTAATTACTAATTAGTAGTATTTAGTGTTTAGTATGGTGGTTGGATGGCCTGTTACTAGCAAGGAATTGTTTATCATCGATGCTCTACTATATAGGGGAATGACTTTAGCTTCTTGCTATTTTTTTATGCTTCATTGCCATTTTATTTCAAGGTGTCTCTTTGTTGTTTGGTTATTGTATCTCCTGATGGAATTTTGTAAATTTATATTTATTTGAGATTGTTTTTCTTTGTTTTTTTTTGTTTCAATATTTTTACTTATTTCATAAGTATGTTTAAGGTTTTCTTTGTACAGGGTTTTTCAAGAAGTCCCGAGAATTGTTACCAACTAAGTTGTACTTAGTGGTTTTTTATCAAGTGAGCCTGGTGAACCGGACAAGGATAACTTGTTTAGACTTTAGAAGACTTTCAGTCTTGCTTCTAGGAAGCTTTGTTGTACTATGTCACATGTTCATACCCCCTTGGGGGAGTTGTAATAAATGTTCTAGCATGATAGCGTCTGTAAAAGAGTCGGTCTCTTAGACTTTATTTTTCAATCCGATCAGCCCAGGGTGTTTTTTCCCTTGGTTATTATTGGTTGTTGAATAAATGACTGATAATTTCTAAGCTTTTCACTCCATACCTCCAAAGTTGGGGTGGTTGGCTTTGCATTTAGGACTATTGAGCTTATTAGAGTCTATGTGTCAATGTATAAACATGCTAGGCATCATGGTCGAGTCATATGAACATGTCTAAGCCCCCCTAGGTTTTTTCAATTTTTCAAATTTTCAATTTTTTCAGTGTTTTTTATTAAAATTTAATTTGTCCAAAACTTAGGGTATTTTTTAATAGTTTAATTGGAAAAATTGATTTTGTAATAAAAGTGGGCCAAATAATCAATTTCAGTAATGTAGGTGCTCATTTTCAAGCTAAGAGCACCATGTAAACCCATGGACCCACTATTTCTTAGTTTTGAGTGATTTTCCATCACTCAAGTCAGAAATCCCGAAAAATCAATTATTGATTATTTTAATTAATAAATTGATGAATAATGGAGCAAATCCAGAATCCTAGATCAGGGGATTCTTAGCCGATTTGATTGAAATCAGTTAGATCTGAACCAGATTGACTGGATCTGATAAATCCTTGACTGAAGGAGGTGATCAAATTAGATCCAGAGTTGATCTTCAGCAACCTTTATGGGGAATTGCACCCTCTCTCTCTCTCCTCCACACATGTGGGCTCTCCTGGAAGCTCTATGGACTAATGTGTCGATTTATGGGTTGATGTGTCAGCTCAATCAGCCCCCTGGTTGACAAGTAGGCTCAGTTTCAGCTTCATATCAGCATTGATGGAATCTCCCCTAGTTGCAGTGATCTGTCTCCTTGGGATTTGCACCTCCACTGGGCTGGATCTCCTGTTTTTTGTATAAATAAAGCTTAGGCTGCCTCTTTCAAGATAGTTAGAGATGGATTGAGGAGTTGTTGCCATTGTAATACTGCTATACTTTGTGACTAAAGAAGCTTTGGAGGCTATACCGTGTAGTGCATTTGTTTGTGTGGATTATCGGTGTTATGCTGCTAATGTGGTAACTGCAATTTCTTTCCAATTTCTGTGCTGCTTTCGTTTTTTGGCTTCAAGAACTCGGTTGAATCAAGTCAGGGTGTAAACTAGGGAAGTTAGATTGCTTGCTCTTATTTATCCATATGACGTATGCTCAATAATTTCAGTTATATGCTTAAATAAGATTATTTTTGCATGATCTTTCATTTTTGTTGCTTTATACATCTATATCCAGATCTCACGAGGTGTTGTGCAGGGTTGTGTTATCTAGTTGCAGGTTCCCGATTGGATGAAGGTGTGGATCAATATTGACACCATTCCTTATCTAATAAGCTCAAGACTCTATCCCTCAACGCTCCACAAAAGGGCCTCCTTTCAGCTTGTTCCATTCAAGCAACGAGTCGACCTTCTCTCGTCTTTTTCTCCTTTCTTTAAAAAATCAATCTTCCGATTATCTGTCTCTTCCTCTTATGATCAGATCTAGTTCTCAGAATTGAACATATATTGTTAGATCTAGTTTATAAGAGTCTTGACTCTTAGATCTATAATTTCATAAAGAATATCATTTCATAAAGATAGATATAGGAGTAGGAATTTCCTTTTTTGCAAGTAGATAAAGCATAGATCTAAAGCTTGCTCATAAGGTAGTTTCTTTTTTCGTTCTTCAAAGATTTAAATTCTGTAAGAAAAGTGAATAACTCATTGGCTGCCCAAACAACAAGCCAAGGTCCCAAGAAAAGCTTGCTTTCCTTGGGTCCTTTTTGCAAAACTAGATTAGCCCCTTTTAACAATTTTTTACTTAGTTTTTTTCGGTAACTAGCGTGGTGACCCAAAACACTTTTAGAGTGTGTTTGGGAACATTTGATTCTAATTGCTTGCTATTTTTTAGCAGGTCTAACAAAAAAGAGATGGAGACTCTGCCCATTTTCCAACTCTTGGATGAACCAAAGCTTCTTGGAAGCTTCCCCCACCGCTGTGTTTTGATTATAGCTTGTTACAAGCTTGTTGTAAGCCTTTGGATCCCAGATAACAAGGACCAAAGTGCATCAATTTCAATTTTATGATATTGTAAATCGCTACTAATAAAAAGAAAAAGTATTTTCGAATAGGCTCTTTTGAGCCTATTCACCATCCCCCCTTGGGGGATTTGCGTCTATGTCATTTTTTACTTTTTGTTCATCTTTTTTCAATCTAGGGTAGTTCTAATTTGCAGGGTAGTATAATTTGATTTATAATCATTTCCATATTCCATATCTAGTGGTTTCAAAGTAATTTTAATACTTACCCCATGACTTCCCGATTGACCCGCAAGGGGAAAGGGATGCATTGTAGGACTAATTAGAAAACCGACATTGTGTATCTTTGTTTTATTTTTCATCAACCATAATAAAATTAAACCCTCCTTGATTACTCAATTGAGATCCACTTGGATTGAAAGAGGTTCCTAGAGGGTTTTCTTTTTAACAAGAACACCTATCTTAAAATTTACTAAAATTGACAAGACCCAGGTGTGTATGCTCTGCACTTAGTTGCGGTTCATCTAATTAGTTAGGCTACATCAAAAACACTTGAGTGACTAGAAAAATTAAGATTCACTCTCCCAAATTTACAAACCATTACGTGACAAAATACCCAAAGGAAGCGGGAACTCATGAAAAGTGACCTCAAGGCGCCGATCTCTGTTACACCTATGGGTGCATTATGAACAATAGCCTAAGAGACTCCATTCATACCACATATTCATTGTGGGTAGCCGTAAAGGTTTAGTTTTGGACATACTCCAAGTACTCTCGGGTATATCCGGAGTCCACCCCTTCGCCTAATTTTAATCAACTCATATTTCACATTAACTTAAAACCTACAAAGAGGCAATCGCAAAACATTCACTCCAAGCACATGCAAGTACATTGATTATCTTTTGACTCCATTTTAAGGCACTAGCTATTTTCTTTATATATATATATATATATATATATATATATATACTGTCTCAGCATTGTGCTTTCATGTGCCCATTTTGTATCTTGTCATCTATGGTTGTTTATGGTTAAATTTCAAACTCCTAAGTAACTCATTTAGTTTAACACCATCACACTAAGTAATTATCCTTAGTAACTTAATAGGGTGTACCCCCCTTGGCTTCGTTAGGAGTTGAGCCTAAATGGAGGAGTCAAGGATAAGGTGACAACCTTGACTCGAGATGTGCCCCCAAGGACACACCGAGTGCCTTGAAGATTTCTGCCACGTGACCCAGGTGTGTGAAAGGTGACAACACTTTTTGGTGCATTGCTGGGGATAAATCTTTTTATTCCCGGAACACGACTTTTGTTTTCCTATTTTTTGTTTTTGCTTTGTTTGATGAATGCTTAGAGTAGATCTTTAATTTTCATTTGGTGACTCCGCTGACTTTTTTCACTTTTTATTTTTACAAAGAAAAGCAAACAATATTCTTGTGAGAATTCTTAAATGTATATTTTTAATCTCACATGGAAACTCCATTGAAGGGATAAAACCCTGTTATCTCATAAACTTGTGAAGTTTTGTTGTGTGTAGATGAGCCCATGCGACATGTTAAAACCTTTAAAGCTCATCACTTTACAGTTCCACCTTTTTAGTACAAGGTTTAATGGTTATATCAAATGCATACTATTAATTTTTGATATGGATGAATTAAGGGAGCAGTATGGTGCCCAGATAAACAAACTTTTTCAGCCTATCGATTTCTCAAACATCCCAGGTTTTCCTAACTGTTGTGATGGTGTGGGGGATGCATATAAATGGCTTCCAGTATTTCATGGAAATAATGGTGATTCGGCCATCTGGCATGTCAAATCTTTCCTTCAGTTGATGGCTGACTCCAATATTCTTCATGAAGACAATATGATGGAAATGTTTGCTAGTACTTTTTGGGGTGAGGCCTGTTGTCGGTTCTATCATGGCCTTCCTAATAAATGTATAACTTCTTTTCCAAGCTTCCTTTGGATGTTTTTAGAGTAGTGGCATGATGGTAGGGGTAGTATGAATGGTTTGAAAAAGTTCCTTGAAAAGATATGTACCTTCTACCTATCTGGTATAGAGTATCAAATGGAAACATATGATGGAACTTTTGCCATGATACAAATTATTGAAGACTTGGAGTCACTTCTTGAACATTTAAGTGATGAGGAGATCCATGATACTCCCATCAAAGAGCATTCTAGTAGAAAGGAAGCAATTAAGTGGCTTTTTAAAGAATATAAGGTATCTCTCATTACACAGCAGGATTCTGAAGATGGGAACATCCATGACAATCATGTTGGAGAGCTTCACAAGGAACCCATTATTGAACACATTGTTGAAGACTCTCCTCATGTCACCATAACTAAAAACATTGAAGATTTGAGATTTTCTTAAGATTGTTGCAATGCTTGTCCAGAAATCCCTCATGAGGAAACCATTACAGAGATCGACACTTATGGAGAAGTTTATGATGTGTATGATGATACTCCTCTATGTTCATCACTTAGGGATGAAGTTTTGGAAAGTTTAAATTCTCATAATATCTTTGAAACCAAAACTTTAAAGGATGATTATTATGAGCATGAGGAGGGTAGTTATATCTCAGGATGTGATACCAGCAAGGAAGACTCTCTCATATCCAACATAGATGGGAGTGATGACTATTGGAATTTCATAGATAATACAACTTGTGAAAATCCTATTAAGAACCCCATCCATTATATCTCCAGCAAGGGGAGTGTCTATTCAAAAATTTGTGGAATTCTAATCTATGATACATCCGTAGAGGGGAGCATGGATCTAGATACCTGGGAAAATCTTAGTATGGAAGAGGAGCATTCAAAATTTTCACGTGAACATTCAGAGTCATATCATGCAGAGTTGCACAAGGGTATTGGTAATGAAGACATTGAGAAACAATGTTGTGAAAAGTCAGATGTGATGCAGTAAGTAGAATATCAGTCTCAACCATCTTTTTCACATATAGAGGTTCCTTATGATTTGGAGCTACTTGGGGCTTGTGCAACAAGTTATCATTTGATAAGCCTCGGTGATCAGTATGGTGATGTAGTTAGTTTGCCTCATCATTGTGATTAGTATATCAGTCCTATCCAGTCATGGATAGAAGCAACCTGCATGAGCACAAACAATGTGGGGAAGAATTTTTATGAAATTATTCATGCCTGTGATCTCCCATCAATCCCGCCCATTCTGAATCATCACGCAGGTTTTCATTTTTTGAATAAGGTATCCTTACTTTGGCTGGTAACCAAAGACAAGGAAATTTTTTTTTATGTTAATAAAATGCTTAGGTGGTTACATTGGATTTTTTATTACACCTAACCTTTTTATATCATGCTTGGAGTAGGAAAATAAGATCCTAAAAGAGAGCATTTACTTTCTGCATTTATGTTTTGTACTTAGCTATAATAAAACTTTTTTTTTCTCATTAGTTAATTACATTTATTTTGTTTAAATAAATCAGCTTAATGGTTCATTTGGTTTTTTATAAAACTTGTGCTACTAAGGTTTTTCTTCTCAAGTTGAGATGTTTTTACAGGGTATATAAACCACAAATTCTGGTGTTCTTGTATCCTCTCCTTGCCTTAAAGACCAGATTGAGCACATGTCCCACAGTTGGAGCCAGAATGTTACCACCTAAGTTGTACTTAGTGGTTTTTTATCAAGTGAGCCTAGTGAACTGGACAAGGATAACTTGTCTGGACTTCAGAAGACCTTCAGTCTTGCTTCTAGGAAACTTTGTTGTACTATATCACATGTTCATACCCCCTTGGGGGAGTTGTAATAAATGTTCTAGAATGATAGTGTTTGTAAAAGACTCGGTCTATTAGAATTTATTTGTCAATCCGATCAGCCTAGGGTGCTTTTTCCCTTGGTTATTATTGGTTGTTCAATAAATGACTGGTAATTTTTGAGTTTTTCACTCCATACCTCAAAAGTTTGGGTGGTCGGCTTGGAATTTAGGAGTATTGAGGTTATTAGAGTCTATGTGTCAATGTATAAACATGCTAGGAATCATGGCTGAGTCATATGAACATGTCTAAGTGCCCCTAGGTTTTTTCAATTTTTTGATTTTTTGATTTTTTCAGTGTTTTTTATTAAAATTTAAATTTTCCAAAACTTAGGCTATTTTTTAATAGTTTAATTGAAAAAATTGATTTTGTAATAAAAGTGGGCCAAATAATCATTTTCAGTTATGTAGGTGCTCATTTTCAAGCTAAGAGCACCATGTAAACCCATGGACCCACTATTTCCTAGTTTTGAGTGATTTTCCATCACTCAGGTCAGAAATCCCCAAAAAATCAATTATTGATTATTTTAATTAATAAATTGATGAATGATGGAGCAAATCCAGAATCCTAGATCAGGGGATTCTCAGTCGATTTGATTGAAATCAGTCAGTTCTGAACCAGATTGACTAGATCTGACAAATCCTTGACTGAAAGAGGTGGTCAAATCAGATCTAGAGTTGATCTTCAGCAGACTTTATGGGGAATTGTTCCCTCTCTCTCTCCTCCACATGTGTGGGCTCTCCTAGAAGCTTTGTGGAATGATGTGTCAGTTTATGGGTTGATGTGTCAGCTCAATCGCTCCCCTGGTTGATAAGTAGGCTCAGTTTAGCTTCAAACTAGCATTGATGGACTCTCCCTCAGCTGCAATGATCCGTCTCCTTGGGATTTGTGCCCCCCCTGGGCTGGATCTCCTATTTTTTGTATAAATAAATCTCAGGCTGCCTCTTCCAAGCTAGTTAGAGCTGGATTGAGGAGCTGTTGCCATTGTAATACTACTATACTTTGTGAATAAAGAAGCTTTGGAGGCTATACCGTGTAGTGCATGTGTTTGTGTGGATTCTCGGTGTTATGCTGCTAATGTGGTAACTGCAATTTATTTCCAATTTTTGTGCTGCTTTCATTTTTTGGCTTCAAGGATTCGGTTGAGTCAAGTAAGGGTGTAAACAAGGAAAGTTAGATTGCTTACTCTTGTTTATCCATATGATGTATGTTTAAGAATTTCAGTTATATGCTTAAATAAGATTATTTTTGCATGATCTTTCATTTTTGTTTCTTTATACATCTATGTCCAGATCTCACGAGGTGTTGTGCAGGCTTATGTTATCTAGTTGTAGGTTCCCGATTGGATGAAGGTGTGGATCAAGATTGACACCATTCCTTATCCAATAAGCTCGAGACTATTGAAATATTGTAACTTCAAAGAATATTCTATATGTATCTTTTGTGGTCCCTGATGATCCTACCGGGAGAACCACTTGTATTACTTTCTACCCCGATGCTTCTAATCGGAAGAACTAATAAGAGTCATGAGGTAGTCCCCTCTAATTGTAAAGGTGGGTCATTAGCCCCCTAGTGTGGTTACTTGAGCCTACATGTGTAACTCGAGCCTTCGTGCCGAATGAGTTAGTTGAAGTGAACGAATGAATATAAATAGAGGTCTGGTGCTCCTCATTTGTGACACACACTCTCACTTGTGTAGCGCATTAGTGGAGAAGAGAAGTAGCTGGGGAAGGAGGAGGATCAGGGTTTGATCTCCTTGCTGGTTTTATCTTTTATCTTTTATCTTTTTGGGGCATGTATATTGAGGAAGTTTTTGCTGGGTTTTTCCCAGGATAAATCTTTGTGTTCCTTTTGCATCGTTGTGATTGTCTATCTTTCAGTGATCCTGTTTATATGATTTTGTTATGAAAATGAAATGAAGTACTGATGTCTTTGCTAAGCATATGAAAAATTAACATGGTATCAGAGCCACCCTAAAAATAAGACATTGTGCAGCTACATAATCTAGGGCTTCTTACTTTTTGGTTCTCTCTCAACAATTGATCAACGAAGAAGGCTAGGCTGACTCTCCATTGAAGGGTGCATCCTTCTGTCGAAGTAGAATTCGATTCCGAGCATTTTCAGTTTTCGATGCGGGAAATCAGGACTTCTTGCAGAAGAATAATTTTTGAGTGAGCCCAACATAGGATTTCTATCCTAATAAAAATCGATTTTTGGAGACCTAGATCAATATTTTTGGTTGGGTGAAACTCCGGGAAAGTCAAACCCTAGTTTGACCCAGAGCTAGAAAAACCCTAAATACTAAAAATGCTAAGTTTTGGTATATTCGCTATATCCCCATATTGGCGTAGGATAAAGAGCTGAAAATTTCTGAGACCAAATATGTAATCTGGATGAACACTTTTTCCAAAATTCAGCCTCATATTCACTATATTCTAGGAGATATGATCCCTCCAAGTTAGGGTTCCAACCTCTTCCAGAATTCATCCCTAAACAAGACACCTAGGGAAAATTGCTATATCTTGGGATACAGAGGTCCAAATGGAATTCCTAAAGATGTTCCAGAAAGCACATAGACTTTACTTTCTGTGGTCTGAATTTAAGAATCTGAAGATGAACCAGTGGCACGTGGCATGCCGTACAACTTCACTGTTGTGAGCAGTCCTGTAACAGGTCACCTTGGGAAAATGATCATAAATCCCAATTGGTGAAACCAATTATAATTAAACCTATGTTTTTGGATCAAGTACAGGAAAGGTTACCTCAATGAAAAATTTCAATCACATAGGAGCAAGAACTTCAGAGATATCATAGAAACAGTAACATGCATTTCTGTAGAAGAAATTGGAAAACTAGGGCTTCTTGTTCCGGGAGCTTCCCTCCACTGTTTTCAGAAAAGGAGTACATTGGACAGATCCATTTGAAGAGATATATATTTCTATCCAATCATATCTAAAATATTCCAAGTTTTGAAAATTAGGGTTTCTCTGACAAACCCTAGATCAGCCAACTCCGGAAGCAGGACAGACACCTCAAATCGGTAAGATCTAATCTTTTGCTATTTGCATTTGAGGTTCTCATTTCAAAGTGGTCTCTCACATCAGCTTGATGATAAGCTTGGTGAAGTTGAAAAATTCCAAGCATGAATGTATTTGATCCCTCTGAAGAAAATGAATTGGACACATACATGAGTAGAGAGGTTCCAGTTCTAGAGGGAGATGAGCCTCAAAGCCTTACACAAGAAGAACTTGATCAAGGCCAAGAAGATCACTATTGATTCAATCACGGATCAACTTGTACCACAAGTGTCTTCCCTAAAGACACCGAATATGTTTGATTGGTTGATCAAGATATTTGAAGATAAGAAGATGGATTTGAGAAAACAGTTGAAGAATGTAAAGATCCAAAATGCATAACATCTTGAAGCGGTAGAAGAAGAAGCAGAGAATGCAGAAGTGGTGATAGCCACCTTGAATGGCCTCCCATGATCATGGGATTCATTCATGCAAGGAATGTGTGCCAGAAGGAAGTGATTAATTTCAGTTGACTTTGGGAAGAAGAAGAAGCTCGTCTCATAAGAAGAGAAGAAGAAAGATGGGAGCAAATTGAATATCAAGCTCTCACAATTCAAAGAAGATCCCTCAAGCGATGAGGAATATGAAGAACTCAATTCTTGACGAACCTCTTATCCATCTTATCATTTGGATAAGAAATGATGATTTCATGAATGAAGAAGATGATGAAGGAGAATGACCAAGAAGGAGTCTACCCACAAAACAAACAAAAGATAAGTATTCAAATGTCATTTAATGATATTGTTTTGTTATGCATATTCAGTTGATGTGTTATGCATGATAGATTGTTTGCATTAATGACTGTAATGCATGTGATCGGTAAGTAGCTCATGGTGCTATACATCTCTCCATTGCTACTTATCTAGGATGAAACCTCTTTACATGACATATTGGATTAATGCACAATCTCAATGATGTCATCTAGAAAGTTTCCGTGAGATATGGATGAATGTTGTATTGGCTAAACAGTTGCATGATGCATAAGAATTTTTCGTTATGCATATGTTTTATGAAATAGTTCTAACCATGCAATTGGTGCATTTGAATTGTAGGAAAGGTCCTGAACAACCTCGTACAAGAAAACAAGGATGAGACTTGTTCCGAAGAACAAGTGATGACAATTCAATAAACATGAATCTGAAGCTCCCAGGGTCAGAGACACCATGACGAAAGAAAGAGATTTAGAGATAACTCACCATGGGTATAACTCACAGAGACACCATGGGTATAAGAGATAACTTAAGATGAAGAAAAGAATGCTATGATCAAAGAATAACAGTTGATCATGGGGAATGATGTATACGATATGATTTCGAGACATCAATGGAAGTACGTAGTATCTTCCATATGGACCTATAAGAACAAGTGTACAAAGCAAAGGTTCATGATTTGCCTCAGAAAGAATAGACTATGACATGGCATACTCTATTGACAAGTATATATCAAGCATAGAGCCACCTGTACAGAATGAAGAGGGAACATGATACTCCACTTTAGGGGGAGTGACTACAGAAGATATCTAAGTTCGACATGGTACGACATGATGGACAACTTCCTGCTGGATCGAGACTTTACCAAGAGTAAAGAGGGTTCCAACCTTCAAGGTTGAATGCAGAAGACTAGGATATGTTGATGACCCGACAAGACAAACTCATGGAAGATGTTATGATGAAAGAATACTAGAATGATGTTTGGGATACAGTTCCCAAACCAGAAGGAAAGAGTATAGTATCCTCCAAATGGATATGCAAAATAAAGCATGCAGCTAACGGAAGTATTGAGAAGTATAAAGAAAGAGTTGTGGCCAGAGGTTTCTCTCAGAAAGAGGGAATTGATTATGAAGATACATTTGCCCCAGTAGCACGGTATACTTCAATTAGAGCTACCATGGCACTTGCATCCATGATGAAGTGGGACTTACACCAGATGGATGTGAAAACAGCTTTTCTAAATGGTGTGATCAAAGAAGAAGTATACATAGAACAACCACAAGGATTTGAAGTTGAAGATAGACATACTCACGTATGCAAGTTGAAGAAGGCATTATATGGTATTAAACAAGCTTCTTGAGCTTGGTATGAAAGAATAGATGGTTTCTTGTCGAGCATGGGCTTTACCAAAAGTAAAGCTGATCCTAACCTTTATCTCAAGGTTGTAGAAGATGAACTTGTCATCCTGTTGTTATATGTGGATGAATTATCCTTGACAGGAAATGAGAAACAGGTCATGGAAAGCAAGAATAAACTAGCAGAAGAATTTGGGATGAAAGACCTTGGGCCAATGCATTATTTCCTAGGTCTGGAAGTATGGAAATTTCAGAAGAAATATTTCTCAACCAGGGAAAGTATGCGGTAGAGATATTGAAGAGATTCAATATGTTGGAATGCAAAGTCATGGCCACACCCATGGACTCCAACTTGAAGCTGTTAGCTGATGACTCATCAAAGTTAGTGGATATGACGCATTACAGACAGATCATTGGGTCATTGATGTACTTAACAAATACCAAACAAGACATTTGTTTTGCGGTGAATATCTTGTTCAACCAAGACGGGTTCACCTAGTAACTACAAAACATGTGATGAGATATCTGAAAGGGACTATAGACTTTGGTTTATATTATGATGGTAGCCATGAGTATAGATTGTATGGCTACACAGATGCAGATTGGGCTGGAAGTATCTCAGACAGGAAAAGCACATTAGGTAGATGCTTTTGTTTGGGGTCTTCTATGAGTTCATGGTTTAGCAGAAAACAGTCCAGTGTTTCTCGTAGCATGGCTGAAGCAGAATACATAGCAGATTGCTCTGCTAAGTTGTGAAGCCATATGGCTTCGGAAGTTGATATCAAGTCTCTTTGAACTGAGGATGGATACTACATTGATTCTATGTGATAACAAGAGTTGTGATAACAGAGAACCCCGTGTTTCGTCATAACACATAGAAATCCTGTATTTCTACATTCAAGATAAAGATGCAGATGATGATGTTTCAGTATTTACATACTATAGATACAGATGATGGTGATTCAGTATTTCTATACTGAATATATAGATGATGATGATTTCAATATTCCCATACTGAAGATATAGATGATGTTTCAATATTTACATATTGTAGATGCAGATGATGGTGACCTGATGATGCTTTCAGTATTTACATACTGGAGATACAGATGGTGATAGTTCAGTATTCACATACTGAAGAGGTAGATGATGATGGTTTAGATGATGATGTGTTGACGGAACCTTTGTCCTGAGTAACGTTCGAACACTTTCGAGACAAGCTTGGTGTGGTTCGGAAGAACCTTCCTCGAAATGGGGAGTAGTGATGTTGCAGTGGGATTGTATCATCCCTGGGCATCTGCCCTAAAGTGATACAGTGACCTCGGTCCTCGAGAATGAAGAGGGATTGTATCATCCTGGGACATCTGTCCAAAATAGATCCGGTTACTTCGGTCTTCATGAATGTGGTGGGATTGCATCATCCCTGAACTTCGGTTCAAAATGTATCCGGAGGTCTCGGCCCCCGTGAATGTGGTGGGATTGCATCATCCCTGAACTTCGGTTCCAAATGTATTCGGAGGTCTCGGCCCCTGTGAATGTGGCAGGATTGCATCATCCCTAAAATTTAGTTCAAAATGTATCCGGAGGTCTCGGCCCCCGTGAAAGTGGTGGATTGCATCATCCCTAAACCTCAGTTCAAAATGTATCCTGAGGTCTCGGCCCCCATGAAAGTGGTAGGATTGCATCATCGCTGAACTTCGGTTCAAAATATATCCGGAGGTCTTGGCCCCCGTGAAAGTGGTGGATTGCATCATCCTTGAACCTTGGTTCAAAATGTATCCGGAGATATCGGTCCCCGTGAATGTTGTAGGATTGTATCATCCTTGAACTTCAGTTCAAAACGAATCCGGTGACTTCGGTACTTGAGAATGTGTGTTGATCCTGTAATTCCTAGAGGAAGGATTGTCTGAGTTCCACATCTGTGTTGATCCCGTAATTCCGAAAGGAAGGATCATTAGTAACTCCATAAAGACCTAAATCCCGTAATTCTGAAAGGAAGGATCATTGAATTGATCCCATAATTCCAATAGGAAGGATTGTCTGTGTTGTAATCTCACAGATCACATAAGGTCACCAATGATACATACTAAAACATACATAAATATAAAGCAGAGACAAGAGACAAGAACAAATAGGATAATAGATTATATTATTACAATGAGTTCATACAAGGCAGAGAACTAAACTGAGTTCTCGTTTGGCACAACCGCCTAATATATACAATTTACAAATAGTTACAAAATAACTACCTGTCGGTTCGGTGAACCAACACGAATTTTAGTTAGCCGACCTAATCTTCTAGTTTAGTCAGCCGACTGACTTAGTCGGCTGATCAACTAAGTCGGCCCATCGACTTAGTCAGCTGATCGACTAAGTCGGTCTTCGTTCAAGTCGACTTATCGACTTGCTCCTTCTACATCTCCCCCATGGACAAAACGTTTCTTCGTCTTGAAGAAACAGGGAGGTAAAAAAATATGTGTTTTGTCGGGCCCTTCCAAATGCTATTGTGGCGGATTGTGCAGATGTATGGTCGGTCTTTTCTTGACACAAACCTCAACAATGGCTGGAGCTGTGATGGCAAGGTGATGTTGGAAATCTATCCAGCTCTGCAAATATTTCTGGATGTTGATAGTTAATGTAGTTAAGCTTGGCAGGACCGACATCTTCTCCGAGAGGGGGACTTCCGCGATCTTCTCCATGTTGGGGCCCAGGAACTGGTTTTGCTCTTTTGCTGTGTCGACGAGTCTTTTCATCTGTGGGCAGATGATGTCGAATTTCTCTAAATTGGGAAGATCTTGTTTCACCCACTGATGTGCTTCCCATTCTAGCTTCTACCCATTTAGTGACATATTCTACTGCAGTGATAATATATCTTGCACCTGATCTTTTGGCTGGGATAGGAAATGGTCCTATGAAGTTTATAGTCCAGATTTCGAATGTGAGACTAGGGTTTACTGATATCAAGGGCATTTTTGTGCTCGACAGAGGTCGACCAAGTCGTTGGCATCTGTCACATCGACTAACAAAACTTTTACAATCTCTATGGAGCGTCGGCCACCATAATCCTAACTGTTGGATTTTATTTGCAGTTGTGTCTGCTTGAAAGTGTCCTCGTGCAATTCCATAGTGTGCTTCATGCATGATTTGGTATCACTCATGTTCGAGTACACACCTTCTGAGGATGTCATCTAATCCCATTTTGTATAAAAATCCATTGATGAGACTGTAGGGTGCAGCCTTCATAGCTAGGATTTGTTTTTTCTTGGTATTCATACCCTCTGGTGCCTGGCCGGTTTCTAAGAACTGAGCAATTTCTTCTAGTTCTTCTGGCACTGCTTCTATCTGAAATAAATGTGCATTTGGTAAGTCGTCATCGATTCCTGTCGGTTCCTCTCCTGTGTCTATGTGGGATAGATGGTCGGGCCCAACATTTACCTTTCCTGGTCGGACAACGACTTCGAACTCAAATTCTTGGAAAAGAAGTAGCCAGTGACAAATTCTTCCATGATGGAGTGGTTTATTGACAAGGTACTTCAAGGCTTGATGGTTGGTATAGAACCTGAAGGGGTTTTCCAAGAGGTATTGTCAATACTTTCGGAGGGCAAAGACCATACCTAGGGCTTCCCTCTTTGTAGCCCAATAGTTTCTTTCAGCCTTATTCAATTTCCAACTGCTGTAAACTATAGGGTAATCCATTCCATCATCCCCTGGTTGAGTTAGGATTGCTCCTATTGCTATTCCTGATGCATCGATATGCACATGGAATTTGGTCGACCAGTTTGAAAATTTTAGGATGGGAGCTTCGACTAGTTTTCTTTTCAACTGTTCAAAAGAGATGTGGCATTCCTCTGTCCACTTAAACTCTTGATCGTCCTTTAGTAGTTCTTCCAGAGGATAGGTCATATCTGAATAGTGTCTTATGAATTTTCTATAATATCCTGTATGGCCAAGTAACACCCTGACTTGTTTGGTGTTTACTGGTGGTTTCAAGTCGAGAATAATTTTAATCTTTGCAAAGTCGACCTTGATACCATCTTTACAGACAATATGCCCTAATAGTATGCCTATGGGGGTCATAAATATACATTTCTTAATGTTTAGGGAGAGTTGAATCTGTCGACATCTCTCCAGCATAAGTCTGAGCCATTTGCAGTGGTCTTTTAGGGTGGAGTATATTGTCCAGTAGTCGAAGTATACTGCCATGGTCTTATATATATACTCTTGGAATGTTTTGACAACAATTCGAGAGAACACAACAGGTGCATTTTTTAACCCAAAAAAAATAACTTTGTACGCAAGGGAACCAAATTCATAGACAAATGTTGTCTTCTTTTGATCCTCTTTAGCTATTGGTACTTGGTTGTATCCCGAGAATCCATCTGTAAATGAGTAGCATTCATGTCCTGCAACTTCATTCAAGATTTCATCAGTGTAAGGGGTTGGGAATGGATATGTCAGTGTTACTTTATTGAGCTCCCTAAAGTCGACACAAATTATTAACCTTGTTAGGTCATGTTTCTTAGGCTATACGACCATTGGACTTGCCCATTCCGACTGGTCGATAGGGTAAATGATCCCTGCTGCTAACATGTTATCAATTTCCTTATACTTGTGAGCCAGTTTATAAGGTCTTTTCTTGACAGGTCGAACATCAGGTTTAGTATCAATTTTCATTTCTCCCATTTCTTGTACTGAGCCTTTTAAGTCTTTATAGTCCCTGGCAAAGACATCCTGGAATTCTCTCAGTAAGTTCACGATTTTGGTGGTTTGTTCTTCATTCCAGTAGTCACCAATCTTCGCGATTTTTGGTCGGTCGTCGTTTGAAATGTCGACCTCGTTAGTTTTCACTTTGGCATCTAGCCACTCTGGTGCTTTAGCTTCATTGATCGGCTAACTGCCTTCCTTGAACTGTGAGAATGTGGCAGGGAAGTCGACTGCAGTCATTCTATCAAGGTCTTGTTTGTCGGTTGTCTCGACTTTTAGGATCAAGTGAATAGGTTTTGTTGTTTCAACGTGGGTAGATTTCCATCTAAAGCTCTTGCCTTCTGTGTTTTCATTTTCTAGTTGTAAATGAGTCGACTGTGGTTTTGACCATATTTGTAGATTGTGACAGTCCTCGATCTGTCGATGGTCTTGGGAGGGTTGTTTTTCGGTTGGTTGGAGAAAATGTTTGATTTGTTGGGCTGTTTCAGCCAGATTTTCATTTTGAGGTATGAAGTTGAAGTCTTTAATAAAAATTTCCCTGAGTTCGTGCCAAAAGAAGGTTTCTCCTCTAGCTTCTTCCATATTATACCATTTATTTGGCAAGTCGGCTAGGGTTGAGGGGAACAAATGTGGCCAAGCTCTTTCATCTTTATATCCAAGTCTTCTCCACTCCATTTCACAAGTTTTGATATGTTCTTATGGGTTTTGACCTTGGGTAAAGATAGGGATTTGGGCTTGCTGGGTTAACTTCTTTCCACCAAACCTCTCGACAAAGTAAGTCGAAGCAGTTGTCCAGGTCTGTAGTTTTGTCTGATGGGTATCCCACCATCTAGCTGCTTGACCTGTAAACGTTTCAACTAAGCTTTGAAGTCGGCCATGTTCACCAATATTTCTAGATAGTTGTTCGATGTGCATGACTGGGGATTCCCTCTCCTTATACCTTGGTAGGTGTGTATTGTTTAAGTTAGTTGGTTGTAAGGTGGGGTGTTCCCTTATTTTCTTTTCAAAGATTTTGGGGATAATTGAAACTATGAAGCACTGTCGGGTGGGTTTTTTCTGTACTTTTTGTATAGTCCAGCACCCTCTTTCCTGTGTTTCGTAATTTTCTATCTCCCAGTCATACAATTTGGCATCTAAGTTATAACCAATTGAGTCTTGGTTACCTAAATTAAGTTCTCCATGAATGTTTGGTTCTGTGTATTCTGTATTATTGTGGATTTGGTAAAGTTGTCTGACATCGACTTCCTCATCAATAGGTTTCGTCCAAGGCTCTCCTTGGGATGGATGAATGGGTATGATGACCTTTTGACCATTTCCTTTTAGCTTGATTCGTTCCTTGTCTAAGGATATGGATGCTTTCATCTTTCTTCCCCAAGGTCGACCAACGAGTGCTGGGAAGGAGCTAGATCCTTCTTTTGGGTCAATAATTTTAAAATCAACCTTGGTCGAGATTCCTTTGATGGTCATGTCGACGTTTTTCCAGACTCTGATGGGTTCAATTAGGCCTTGGTCGGCAAGTTTCAGGTAAATGCCTGACTCGTAGAGTCGAGGTCTTCCCATCAGCTCCCAAGTATCTCACTTCATGATATTCACCTGTGACTCGAATTCGAGCACTACTTGTCGGATGTGGTAACCTTCAATTTCCAGGTCAACAAGTGGGTCGGCATCACTTTTGTCTTTTTGGTTCAAGCTGCATATATTTTTGGTTTGTTTTTCAGGGTTGGTATCTTTTATTTCATGCAACCAGTCTATGAACTGAGATACTGATTTGTCTGTTTGAACAAGTTGGATTAGCTTATTTATTATGTTGTGTCGACTGTTAACAATGTCTTCTTATCGTGCAATGTCTTGAAATGTGTGAGTTTCTTCTTGATATGTTTGTTTTTCCTTCATAGGGTTAGGATAAACATTTGTGTCTTTAATCTCACTAATTCTAGGGTTATCAGGCCCTGTTTTTGTGCCTTGTCGAGTTACAATATGCAAATTTTTAGTAGTTATTACATCATTCTTTTGTACGCAAGACAAGACATTAACATTTTTCTTGGTATTAATTTTCTCTAACATAGTAGGGAAATCCTCAAGCGAGTGATCACCTACTCCACAGTGGGTACATAATTTGAGATCAGTCCTGTCCTTGTATGGACAGTCTGCATACCGGTGACCTTCTTTGTAACATGTGAAGCACTGGGTGGGTCGATGCGGTCGTATGTCGCGATTCCCAGGGAATCGGCCTCTTCCTCCATAACCCTGGTGTCGATTGTCATACCGACGCTCATATTTCCGGCTGTCATATCTTTGTCCATTCTGATTGTTTACTGGATTGATTTTTTCATTGTTTTGTGCTACTGCATTTGTTTGGTAAACCGCCTAATAGTTCTGTCGATTCTTCAGATTTAACTGACAGTCGGCCGTGTTATGACTTTTGGTCTCATAGATGGCGCACCAGGAAGCCTTTCCATTATTCATGTTAAAGGGACATTATTTCATAGAGTGATCTCCGTGTTCCCGGAAAATGTCACAAAAAGACTTGGTCTGTACAAATCGAACGTCTTGTTGGCTATATTCATGTCGACAGTTATCTTTCGAATGACCGGCCGTCGAGCATTTGGTACACCAAATCTCCTGATTCTTGAGGCTTAGTTCCTTCAAATACTTCTGCACGTTCTCGAGCTATTCCTCTAATCTGTGGTCCGTGGGGTAAGCAGGTATGTCTTCGTCCATATCCACCTGAAGAGCTTTTGTTAGCGCATCTTCATACGTTTTGAACATCTCCAAACTGATGTGTCAGCGTACTTTCTGCGATAATCATGCAAGGAACCATTGAATTAGTAACTGTTCATCAATAACATAATCTAGCTGGCTTAGTAGGTCCTTCCAACATTTATCGTAGTCGCGGACTGTCTCCCCTGGATTTTGTGGCGTCATTTTAAGCTTCTTGGAGGCCAAGTGCTTAGCATATGGGGTTTTGAAGAATGACAAGAATTGCGCCTTGATCTCGGCTTTTGTCACTCTGGGTTGTCTTTCCGAAAAGGTCATGTACCATGTCAATGCCCTTTTCCTTAAGGCTCCTATGAACTGTGCCATTTGTCGGTCTTCATCTGTAACCTGGTTGGCTTCCCAGGTCGACTCGCAGACGAACCAATGTCGTCTGGGGTCTTCATCTCCCTCATAGAGAGAAATGTGAGCTAATCCGTGACCCATGTCTGAATCACTGTCACTGTTCACAGAAGGTGGCGGTGATGGAGGTGTGGGTGGTGGTGAAAGTGGTGGGGTTATTGATGTAGTCATGCCTATGGAATTCTGGTCGACGAAACTTGCGCTCCCATCAGTCGTCGAGTCTTCGTCGACTTGCAGTCGGTTGATGTTGACTTTTGCTGTCGATGGTCCACTACAACTTTTTGTGCGTAGGTCTAATTAAAGCTGTATTTGGCGGGGGGGGGGGGGATGCTCCTTCATGTGTCGGTAAGAGAAAGTGGATACTTCAGAGGGAGGGTGCCGCTTGAAAGGTCACCCAGTTCACTTCCAGTGGTCGACATATAACAAGGTGTCGGCCAGGGAACGTCTCGTCGCCTATTCAGCTCCATATAGTGAAGTCACCAGCTTGTAGTCGGAGGTCGTCTTCGACAATAGTCTATATTCTCATACGCGGATTTAATGGAGAAAGGGTTGTTCCTTCATTGGGAGGTCTTAGTTGGAGAGCTTCTGGCTGCTTTATCCACACTTCTTCCTCCATAGGGGACGCTTCTTGCTTGACGCCCTCTTCATGTCGGTCATGACCCAACTCTGGGCGGATTCTCTTCCTTGTCGTTCTCCCTAGGGTTTTGTCCTCTGTGCAGCTCTAAGGCTCTTTCATGTCTGGCTTCCCTTCTCTGGTATCTTTGGTCCCTTTTGGTCTTCTGAATGTCCAACATACTTTCGTACAATACTATTTTCTTGAGGCCCTTTCTGGTCGACTGTTCATTACTGGTGACTGCTATCTAGTCTGGGTTGACTAGGATCCACTATACTCTATCTTCGACACATGACCAACTACCCCCCATAGCCTACCCGACGCTTTTAGAAAGCCCGGATAGTTCGATTTATTTGCTTAGGAAGTATTCCCACTCCCTTTCTGCAATAAATTTCTCCCACTTCCTCTGCTTCTCCGCCTAGTTAGTGTCTGATGGTTGTTCGTACAGCGGTGGATGAGATTCAACGATGTGGCCTGCTTCGTTCTCCATCAAAAATTTGAACAGCAAGGTCGGTAGGGAACACAAGAATTGTTCGGTGAAGTCTATGTAAAATTTCTCTTTGACAATTTCCACAGAAGTTCTGTCTTCGACTGCTTGTTCCTCACAGAAGTCGTTGGCGATTTTCTCAAACCACTTCGACAAATTTGTTCGGGCTCCTCGGATCAGTTTTTTCAGCAACTGTTGTTCTTTAGTGGCATCTGGCTTTCTCATCCAGGAGTTTCTTCAAGAGTTGGGGCACTAATTTGACAAATTTTTCATGCGTCTCTGTGAAAAATCTTGCTTTTGCTTTAGCGACGGTTAATCTGTTCTTTCGTGCGTAATTTTGCAGGTAGTTTGCAATTTTACGTTCCCACCAGTCCTTAATCTCTTTCTCTGGTATCATATGTGAGCATGTATTTCATTCATGTACTACTAGCAACGGAACCAATGTTGTAATCTCACAGATCACATAAGGTCACCAATAATACATACTAAAACATACATAAATATAAAGCAGAGACAAGAGACAAGAACAGATAGGATAACAGATTATATTATTACAATGAGTTCATACAAGGCAGAGAACTGAACTGAGTTCTCGTTTGGCTCAACAACCTAATATATACAATTTACAGACAGTTACAAAATAACTACCTGTTGGTTTGGTGAACCGACACGACTTTTAGTTAGCCGACCTAATCTTCTAGTTTAGTCGGCCGACCGACTTAGTCGGTTGATCGACTAAGTCGGCCCATCGACTTAGTTGGCTGATCGACTAAGTCGGTCTTCATTCAAGTTGACTTATCGACTTGCTCCTTCCACAGTCTGAGTTCCACATATGTGTTGATCCCGTAATTCCAATAGGAAGAATTGTCTGAGTTCCACATCTGTGTTGATCCCGTAATTCTGAAAGGAAGGATCGTTAGTAACTCCGTAAAGACCTAAATCCCATAATTCCGAAAGGAAGGATCATTGAATTGATCCCGTAATTCCAATAGGAAGGATTGTCTGAGTTCCACAGATGTGTTGATCCCGTAATTCCAATAGGAAGGATTGTCTGAGTTCTACAAATGTGTTGATCCCATAATTCCGAAAGGAAGGATCGTTAGTAACTCCATAAAGACCTAAATCCCGTAATTCCGAAAGGAAGGATCGTTAGTAACTCCGTAAAGACCTAAATCCCATAATTCCGAAAGGAAGGATCGTTAGTAACTCCATAAAGACCTAAATCCCGTAATTCCGAAAGGAAGGATCGTTAGTAACTCCGTAAAGACCTAAATCCCATAATTCTGAAAGGAAGGATCATTGGTGACTCCGTAAAGACCTAAATCTCGTAATTCCGAAAGGAACGATCATGTTGATGTTTTGATGATGTTGATGTTTTTATGATGATGATGATGTTTCTGATCGAAAGATCAGATGTTGCTGATGATGATGATGTTCTTTGATCGAAAGATTAGAAGTTACTGATGATGATGATGTTCTATGATCGAAAGATCATAATATGATGATGATGATGTTTCTCTGATCGAAAGATCAGATGTTGCTGATGATGATGATGTTCTTTGATCGAAAGATCAGAAGTTGCCGATGATGATGATGTTCTTTGATCGAAAGATCAGAATATGATGATGATGATGTTTCTCTGATCAAAAGATCAGAAGTTGCTGATGATGATGTTCTCTGATCGAAAGATCAAAATATGATGATGATGATATTTTCTGATCGAAAGATCAGAATTTGCTTATGATTATGATGTTGCTGATGATGATGATGTTTTCTAATCGAAAGATGACAATGCGATGATGATGATGATGTTTCTGATCGAAAGATCAAAATGTGATGATGATGAGATCCTGATGATGATGATGCCGTATTATCAAAGTATGATGATGATGACGTACTGATCGAAAGATCAGAATATGATGATGAGTTGATGTTAGAGTATGATGATGTTCGGTTGATGATGGTTCTGATCGAAAGATCAGAGGCTTATGATAATGATGAGTCTGATTGAAAGATCAGAGTATGATGATGATGTTGTTGCTGATCGAAAGGTCAAAGTGCTAAAGATATTGCTGATCGAAAGGTCAAAGTGCTGAAGATGTTGCTGTTGATTGAAGAGTCAAGATGCTGTTGATCGAAGCAGTCAAAGTGCTGATGATGCTAAAGATTGAAGATAAAGGCTACATGATGTTTAAAAGCTTCCAATGATTTATAGATGTGTTACCTTGCTGATGTTGATGATGTCCTCTATCGCTCTCCTACTATTGTTGTTGTTGATGTTGTTGTAGAATACCCTTCTCGTTAAGGGGGAGTGTTGAAATATTGTAACTTCGAAGAATATTCTATATGTATCTTTTGTGGTCCCCGATGATCCTACCGGGAGAACCACTTGTATTACTTTGTACCCCGATGCTTCTAATCGAAAGAACTAATAAGAGTCATGAGGTAGTCCCCTCTAATTGTAAAGGTGGGTCATTAGCACCCCAGTGTGGTTACTTGAGCCTACATGTGTAACTTGAGCCTATGTGTCGAATGAGTTAGTTAAAGTGAACTGATGAATATAAATAGAGGTGTGGTGCTCCTCATTTGTGACACACACTCTCACTTGTGTAGCGCATTAGTGGAGAAGAGAAGTAGCCGGAGAAGGAGGAGGATCAGGCTTTGATCTCCTTGCTAGTTTTATCTTTTATCTTTTATCTTTTTGGGGCATCTATATTGAGGAATCTTTTGCTGGGTTTTTCCCTTTAGGGTTTTCCCAGGATAAATATTTGTGTTCCTTTTGTATGGTTGTGCTTGTCTATCTTTCACTGATCCTGTTTATATGCTTTTGTTATGAACATGAAATGAAGTACTGATGTCTTCACTAAGCATATGAAAAATTAACAGAGACTCTGTCCCTTAGCACTCCACAAAAGGTCCTCCTTTCATCTTGTTCCATTCAAGCAACGAGCTGACCTTCTCTCCTCTTTTTCTCCTTTCTTGTAAAAATCAATCTCTCGGTTACCTGTCTCTTCCTCTTATGATCAGATCTAGTTGTAAGAATTGAATATATATTGTTAGATCTAGTTTATAAGAGTCTTGCTGCTTAGATCTATAATTTCATAAAGATAGATCTAGGTGTAGGAATTTCCTTTTTTGCAAGTAGCTAAAGCATAGATCTAAAGCTTGCTCATAAGGTAGTTTCTTTTTTCATTCTTCAAAGATTTCAATTCTGCAAGAAAAGTGAATATCTCATTGGCTGCCCAAACAGAAAGCCAATATCCCAAGGAAAGCTTGCTTTCCTTGGTTCCTTTTTGCAAAACTAGATTATCCGCTTTTAACAATTTTTTACTTTGTTTTTTTTTCGGTAACTAGCGTGGTGACCCAAAAGACTTTTAAAGTGTGTTTGGGCACATTTTATTCTAGTTGCTTGCTATTTTTTATCAGGTCTAACCAAAAAGAGGAGGAGACTCTGCCCATTTTCCAACTCTTGGACGAACCAGAGCTTCCCGGAAGCTTCCCCCACCGCCGTGCTTTGATTTTAGCTTGTTACAAGCTTGTTGTAAGCTTTTGAATCCTAGATAGCAAGGACTAAAGTGCATCAATTTCAATTTTATGATATTGTAAATCGCTACTAATAAAAAGGAAAAGTCTTTTAGAATAGGCTCTTTCCACCCCCCCTGGGAGGATTTGCGTGTGTGTCATTTTTTACTTTTTGTTCATCTTTTTTCAATTTAGCGTAGTTCTAAATTGAAGGGTAGTATACTTTGATTTATAATCATTTCCATATTTCATATCTAGTGGTTTCAAAGTAATTTTAATACTTACCCCATGACTTCCTGATTGACCCGCAAGGGGAAAGAGATGTGTGGTAGGACTAATTAGAAAACTGGCACTGTGTATCATTGTTTCCTTTTTCATCAACTGTTTCATCAAATTTAGAAAAATTGACCCCTCCTTGATTCCCCCATTGAGATCCACTTGTATCAAAAGAGATTCCTGGAGGGTTTTCTTTTTAACAAGAACACCTATCTTAAAATTTACTAAAATTGACAAGACCCCGGTATGTATGCTCTGCACTTGGCCGTGGTTCGTCTGATCAGTCAAGCTGCATCAAAAGCACTCGAGTGACTAGAATAATTAGGATTCACTCTCCCAAATTGACAAACCATCAGGAGAAAATCCAACACCTCGATTAAACCATTACGTGGAAATATATCCAAAGGAAGTGGGAACTCCTGAAAAGTGACCTCGGGGCGCCGATCTCTGTTACACCCATGGGTACATTATGAACAATAGCCTCAGAGACTCCATTTAGCCCACATATTCCTTGTGGATAGCCATACAGGTTTAGTTTTGGACATACTCCAATTACTCTCGGGTATATCTAGAGTCCAGCACTTTGCCTAATTTTAATCAATTGATATTTCACATTAACTTAAAATGTACCAAGAGGCAATCGCAAAACATTCACTCCAAGCACATGCAAGTACATTGATTATCTTTTGACTCCATTTTAAGGCACTCGCTATTTTCTTTCTATATATATATATATATATATATTGTGTCTCAGCATTGTGCTTTTGTGTGCTCATTTTGTATCTTGTCATCTATGGTTGTCTATGGTTAAATTTCAAACTCCTAACTAACTCATTCAGTTTAACACCATCACACTAAGTGATTAGCCTTAGTAACTTAATAGGGTCTACCCCCCTTGGCTTCGTTAGAAGTTGAGCCTAAACGGAGGATTCAAGAACAAGGTAACATCCTTGACTCGAGACTTTCCCCCAAAGACACACCGACTGGCTTGAATATTTCTACCATGTGACCCAGGTGTGTGAAAGGAAGCAACAAGATTGAGCCATATGGTTCCCTTAACCTAATGGTGTGGAAGTGCATCCTTCCAGGAAAACTTTGGGTGAGTACTTACTAGTATACGTTTCAATATTAC
>LPNX010356630.1:0-74010 GCA_001517045.1 Pseudotsuga menziesii | reverse complement strand
ATACTAAGATATATGAAAATGAGCACACTGAAATATAGGAGTTTCCATCCATGATTTTGAAAATAAAAACTAAGAGCCTGAATTTTAGGAAGCTTAGGTTTGCAAAGAAAAACTGTAATTTATATTTATAGATGAATTGATAATTACATTCCTTAGTTTCTTACATCTCTTCACATGAACCATACTGTCCTTAATGATTCCATAGAAGACTTCTACATAAATTGACTGTATATGTATATAAATGCACTTTCCTAAAATTCTGTCAAGTTTCCTGGACTTTCTACATGCATAAAAATAATGTAAAACTAAAACTTCTTTTCAACAACACTAAAGATAATTTTTCATGGACATTTGCATCCCATCAAGAGGAACATCAAATGATTTGTTGTGATGATATTGAAAGAAAATCATCTAAAGATTCCTCGAGGACCATAAATGCAGTTTCACATTGTTGACAATTCTTGGAGAGTCCACCTGCTTCAGTGTTGTGCTCTCTTAAGATGCGTGTAGATCAAATATTATTATCTTTTGAAAGAATACTGAAATTAAAATTAACCGGTTAGTTCGTGTCCTGGGAGTAACATTTTGTATGTCATGTTACTATTTCATCTACTTAAAGAGAAGTGAATTTCCACAAAGTAATTGGTTAGTTCCTTTCTCATTTTCCATCTTCAACAGACATCTCAAAGCCATTAAGTAGGCTAAATTATTGGTTCCTTTCCTCAGCTTGTTTTGAATTGGAAAAATGATTATCTGGAGAAAACAATAATTGTCTAGTGCTACTATAAGCATGATGCTCTTGATTGGCACCATTCAAGCAACTTCAGGCATATGTTTTATCAATTAATAGCTCACAAGTCCCAACTTCCCTAGGGGTTCTTTCCTTCAACTTTGATCTCCAACCTTGAAGTAAACCTTATATCTTCAAGAAAACATGAAAAGTTTCTTTTTACATATTGATGAATTGCCATGCATGATATTCAAATACCCCAGAGAAGTGTACAGTCTCACAAAGTAATTCCATGAAATCCTTCAGCTCCTTTTTCCTATGCCATTTATTCAAAGACTGTTCTACAGAAATACTACGTCACACATTTCAGATACATATAAATTTGTTCTGCATCTAGATAATGGTGTCCAATAGATTCATATGCTCCCCTACACACATAACATATGCTTGGTCTTTATTTTTCCCTTTTCTTGTAACATATCCCATGGAATAACTCTGTTTTAAATGGCCAACCGCAAAAAGTTCATTGTTTTTTAGGAGCCTTTATTTTCCTTATCTTAAATCACCAACCATTAGAGGAAATTTCAACTCAAAATGGGTCTCCTAAAAAAAATTAATAAAAAAAGAGTTAAAATAATAAAATAATATTTATTCATTTTGAAGGAAGAAAAGAAAAAACTACTTTTTTGTTCATATTTCCGACATATCTCCCTGTGTTTTTACTCAAATTTCGTTCGTGAGAGCTTGTTGGATGCGTCATTAAATTATGCATCCAATGACTACCCACTTAGCATACTTTTGACGGGCCTCGCTACCCCAAAAGCAAGAAATACTTGAAAAAATGACATCATCACATTTTTTCATGTATTTCTTGTTTTTGGGGTAGCGAGGCCCATCAACAGTATGCCGAGTGTGTACTCGTTGGATGCAAAATTTAATTCCACATCCAATGAGCTCTCCCGATCGAAATTTGAGTAAAACCACAGAGAAATATGTCGAAAATACGAACAAAAAAAGTAGTTTTTTCTATGATACCTATCCGCAAATTTATATTAAAAATTGTTTAAGAGGTGCTCCCTTTTTTAATTTTAAAGAATTTTGATTGGCTAATACATGATGACATGTAATTTGTATTATTTTTGGAAGGCCCATTTTAAATTGAAATTTCCTCTAATGAGACCTCTCTTTGGTCACCGCTATCTATCATAACCTTGTTTTGAACCTGTTATAACTAGATCTTGTTCTTAGTTTATTTGTTCTTTTTGTCATAATTTTCAACCATTGATTTAAAATGATTTGAGATTCTATGTTGATTTTATGAACATTTGATAATCAATCATTTTTGTTGGACTTAATGTTTTTAATGGTTGAATTATTTCATTAATTTAGTTTAAGGTTTGTCTTTTAGGCTTATTAGTTAATATGTGTATCTTTAAGCTTTCAAAAACTTATAATAAAAGTTTATTCCAAGTTTTCTTTATAATCTAACCCTCATTTTTTAGTCCTTTGTCAAATATTTTCATGAGAAGATTCCTGCAGCAACTCTATTTTTCATGTTTTTGTCATTATCATTGGGAGCACATTACGAGGTGATGGAAATAGATTTTGGAAAACCAAAAGATTTTTTTGTCTACAACAGAATCATTCACAAAAATCTCTCTCAGTTTTGCAACATCTATTATCGTTTGAGAGATTCGAATTCATCTTTGGGGCCTATTTTTAGAGTTTGAATTATTTAATAATTTATTATTTTAGTCACAAATGTCCAGCACGTATTCCGAACAATTGAAGAGTAATTTTTAAAAACCAAGAGAGGTTTTTGTTCATAACAGACTCTTTTAAGAAAACATCTTTTAGTTTTTGCACAGGTGTACCGGATCGAGAGATATAAAGGCATCTTTGAGAACTAAATTTTCAGAAATTCATCAAATTTCCACAAATCTGATTTGTTATTTTTGGGTTAATTGCCTTTAAATATTTTGAGTTATCATGTAACTAATTGATGTAAGTGTTTCAAATTTAGACCTAGAAGCTAGTTATGGAACTACTTTACCTTTGTAATGATAAAAGAAAGACAAACATACAGTTTTGTGGTGGGATTTTTCACTCCAGGAGAGGCTTTTGGAGCTTTGATTTCTCAAGCTAGCATTTATAACTCTTATGTAAGTGGATGACTGTTATTGATTATATCTAAACTGATAAGCCCTTTTACCTGTCATACTTTTTCATTTCTGATCTGGTTGATTGCTCAGTCTACAATTTCATTTCCTGTTTAAAGGTTTATTCATGTAAATGCTTGTAGCCTGTGGGTGGAATTAGTATTTCATGTGTAATGTTTATGGCTTATTGGGATGTGTTTGATCCCCAGTTTATCCAACATGCATGATTCAGTTCTGTATTAGCTTGTGGATGTTTATTTCCTCCTTGCTGATGAAGTTTTTAAAACCAAAACCCTAAAAACCAATTTTATTCTATTTCATTTTGAGATTGTGTTAGCTTGCTCTTGTCGTAGTCTGGGAACAATTTCTAGCACTAACAGAACCCATTCCAATGCCTTTGACTCATCATTCAATTGCATATGGCCCTTTTTTCAATTCTACCTCAAGTAAGTTCCATCTTGCTTCCCTGACCTCTTCCAGATCCAAGGAATGAGTTGTATTCCATCCTTGAGACCAGGTAGTGGTCAAAGCCAAAGCCTTTGATTTAAATAATAAAATCCTTGCAAATTTGTTGTCTTTATAACAAAGATTACCCATCTATACAAATATGCCTAATATTGACTAAACTATACAAACTTCATATATCTCGTCTAGCAGCTTCCAATTTTTTTTCAGAACATGGTTTCTCTAATTTGTCTAGAGAGGCAGCGCCCATGGAAGCATTTGTTTTTCTTGGAATGATCTATCATGTCTCTTGCTTTTTTAACTTGATCATAAATAATTTGCAACCACTTTTGGACAAACACTTATTTTGAACTTTTTGGTCAGGTTGTAATTTACTACTCATTTCTTCTAAGAGGTTCTTCATACGGCTTAGCTTATCTTCCAGGAGTCGAGTGTATTTATCCAAGTGAATTACATCATTTATGAACTCGATGAGTGGAGGAATACCCAAGCTAACAGCGTTGCTTATGGTGTTGGTTAGTGCTCCATCACCAACCCTCATGGATTTTTCAAAGTCAAAACAAAGAAAATATGAGTATCAAACAAACATAAGAACCAATATATGTATGCAGTGTGCACGGTGAAGTGATTTTAAGGCTGGTTTTGACTCCTGCTTGTGGCCTCTTTGTGACTAGACAATCACTGTGTACGTCATCTAAGGTTGGGCCCTGACCTATGTGAGCCCTCCAAGGGTTGAGTCATGGCTGTTGTGACCTTCTTTTGTTGGCTTTGGGTTGAGTTCATGACCTCCTTTAGCTTCCCATACAGAGCCATTACCTCTTGGTGGTTGCCATACTTGAAACGTGGCCTTCTTGGCCTGTTTGAACTTGATGCATGAACTTGGTGAGTTGGGTCATGCCACGCACTAGCCCTAGAGGGCATGTGACAACCACTGCCCAACCTAGGGAGGTCATACTATTCATAAGTTGTGCGTCACTCCCTTCAACATTTCTTCAGCTTAGCTTGAACTTATAAAGGATGGATGTAGTCTGTTTGGGGGATACTTCCTATTTGGATAGGAAAGACCTAGACTATGATTTCCATTTAAATACTCTCTATACTTTGAAGTTACTTTTGATTATTTTGCATAGTTAATAACACAACTACAACTATGAGCTTGGTTAATGTCTACAAAACATGTGCTAACCAAATAGAGTGCCCAACTTCCAACATTATTGGACAATTATATTGTTTTCTATGGATTTTTCTATAACGGATTGAATATTCTATACTTCCAAATTTCTACCATCACAGAGAATCTAGATGCTACATAATCTGATCAAGGAACTATTATGATTATTATAAATAGTTTTTCTTAGTTTTTTGTTGAAACTTTTCCCTGAATTTCACATGGATCGATAGCCAGAAACACGGTGGTTTAAGTGTGCGACTATGTGACATTAAATGGAAATATAATATGGTAGTTCTTGTCAGCATGTCATTTGTTGGAAATATTCATTCCAAACTCAAATAATGAGATTAGATTTTGAGTTCACATTTCTGAAGAGCTCTATTTTAATCCTCAAAACTGCAAAGGAACTCTAATATGTGGTCGCTTGTGTCCAAGTATTTTCCATATGAGAGGTCATTTCAATTTCTATAGTCATAATAAATGTGGGAGAATTCTTGACATAATTGATCTTAGAACATTATTGGTCTCAATTGTTAACATACTATTTTAAGATCTTGTTACATCATAAGGCGTTTTTCTCTCAGAATTTTTGTTTTGGAACACTGTAGCATCGTCAGCCTTCGGATGAATAGCCATCTGCTACGTGTTCTGAAATAAAAATGCCATGTAGGGTGAAGTGCAGAGAAAGGTCCAGAGCAGTTAATTGCCTCTGAAATTGGTCATTTCATCGGAAAGAGGGGTTCAATCCATGAAGTGCCTCTGAAACTGGTCAGAAGACGGAGTCTGCCTTTTTCGCACAATATGTCTTTGTTGTTCTCTTGAGCTGGGGAAATTTTATTCAGCACTCTGATGCCCACAACTTGAACAGTGCCAGGAAGTCTATGAACCCCACATAACCTTCACAGGCCACAATAAATCCTTCTTCATGTGACTGCAGACGGAGAAGGGTTGCCATCAAGGGTGTTTGAGGGAGCGTTTTCTCACTCAAGATGACTAGGGAGCTTGAATTTCTGGTAAGCTGCTTGGAATCCATTGAATTTGGATCAAATGGACTTGGTTTTGAATTGGGTTCCTGAGTTTTTTCCAAAGGGACCAAAGCCTGGACTTTTCAAATTGGTTTCTTGATCAATTTGGGTCGTATGGACTTGGTTTTGAATTGGGTTCCTGTGTTTTTTATGTGGGGTCAAGGCCTAGATTCTTAAAAATGATTTCTTGTGGTGTTGCAGAATTCATTTTTTTTGGGCATTGAATTGACCGATTTGATTCACTGTATGTGTTTACTTATGAGAAGTTTGGTGTTAAGGAGTCGCCCCATTGCTGCAATGAAGGTAACTAGATCTACATATGCATCTGAATTTTATTGTAATAAATGAATACTGTTATTGCCCTTGATTTCTGCCCAAGAAGCCCATTAGGGAGCTGGCCCTCTCTCTGAAAAATGTGGGTGGGCCTTTGTAGCGTCTCTCGCAATCCAAGGCCAAGGATTGCCTATACGTTCTTCCGCCATGGATGAAGGTCTTTGTTCCTCGGCATGTCTTTCACTTTGTGTACATTCATGAAGGTCATTGTATAATGTGATATTAAAGTGTTAATTTTCTGATTTTCAATAAATTGAAGTGCTCCATTTTTTTTGGTATTATTTGCAATCTCCCACTACCACGTTTTAATGTTACATTTTTTTTCTTTGCTTACCCTCTAACAACTACCTTATCACGTTTTAATGTTACATTTTTTTTCTTAACTTACCCTCTAACAACTACCTTATGGGCCTTTTATTGCACCTTCCAATATTCTCTTTACAAAATGTGGCCACGTTGCCAGGCAATCAATACCCAAAGGTGGTTGTCGCTGTGCAACAGAGCACAAGCTCGAATGTTCTGATGCTTTCAGAGATAGAGAGGAACGTGGCAGCCTACGGTAAACTTGACGGTGGACATCACACTCAACCATTCAATTTTTTGTATCGACCATGGACCTGCCACTGATTATAAATAAAAGCTTGTAAACTGGAGTTCCCCATTGCCAACACAAGCTAATCAGCAGCAGGCTTCAGCCAAGTGAGTGAGCTTACCAGGTAATGCATTGCCATTTCTGAATATCGTGTCTTTTTCTGAATATGTAGCTTTGCTTTAAATAATGTTAAATATAAAGCTTCAATATGTTGGATCTTGGTCAGTTTGAAGTAGCATGGCTCAGATTAAGCTTCAAGTTTGGGATGATGGGAAACATCAAAATATCGTGAAGATTAGCGCGACAGTGAAGGAAGATAAGCTAACTTCGATTCAATTCCGGTACCTTGAATCCGATGGCCGTAGACATGGAAAAGCCGACGGCGACGGAAAAGAGGTAAAGGGAATCCTTTGGACGCAATGTTGCAAGTGATAGAGTGACTTACTTAGAATGATATTCACTTCATGTGCTTTCTTCTTCACAGTTCACCTTGCATCCAGATGAATACCTATTGTTCACGAAGCTTACTTAGACAATCTGCCAATTCTAACGGTAGAATTATATATTTGAAGTTTGAAACCAACAAGGGAAGGACATTCACTCCTGTCGGTAAAGTCGGTAAAGAAGACACAGACACAACTCCAGACGGAGTGGGCATGGGCAAGATAATAGGGTTTTGGGGGACAGAGGATAACGCTTATGTTTATGCCCCCATTGGCGCCCATGGGCACCCTTGAAGAGTAATTTCTTTTTATGTATACGCCAAATTCCTGGGCTTAGAAGTGTATGGACTACACCATATATTTTATGCTAAATAAAATTAAGCTCCAGCCTTACATTTTATGCGAGAAACTCTAACTCTAAATCTTTGATTTTCTGTTATCTGTTAATTGATATTTGAAATATAAAAAAGATATTTTTTTTAAATTATATTAGCAATTTTTTAATAATATTCTTTTTAAAATGATATTAGAAATATTAAAATAATATTTGTTATAAAGATGTTAGCATTATTATTATTTTTTATTATGTGGTAAAGGTTTATATTTAAGTATGAGGTTTGGCTCAATTTGTTTGTGTTGGGTTTAGTCTTCATGAGGTTTTCGGTTCAAAGGTTTACGGTTTCACTTTTCCAAGAAGTATCCAACTCTTTTACAACATCAAGAAAAGGATAAAAATTGTAAATCAACCAACCTTGACATGTGGGATAAAAAAAAGTTCATCTTCAAAACTGTCATTCTTGTTATCTTATACAGATGTGAAGTATGGAGTTACAATAGTTGTAAAGAATTTTGGAGAAAGATCGAGCAAATCTAGAAGCAATAGATACCTTGTGTACAAGCACAAGATAAATAGCATGGGAGACAAGATACTTCCTAAATTTGCTTTAAAATCAAGTCAAAACCACTTGCACCTAAAGCAAGGTAGGTGTAAAGATACCATGGCTTGGTTAGACCACTCGGGCATTGACGAAAATGACACTTTGCAAGATATGATTAATTACTTGAAAATAATATTACATTTTTAAAGAGAAAATGTGGCGTGAGAAAGAATTAGAGGTGGAAAGAATGTTAAGATACTATAAAGAGGTTACTACCCCTAATCTGAAAGTTTGGAAGTATCTCTCAATATTAGCTTGCTCAAAGAAGAGAATTAATATACCCAAGATAAGAATGAACTCCCATGAGCTCCACAGAGAAATATGGCGTTGGTCAGTTCCTAAAAGTCCATGGTTGGAAATGATTTGTCATCTTTGTGAGTCTATCATCGTTAAGAATGAAAATCACTTTCTCTTAGAGTGCCTCGCTTACACCCACATTAGATCTTAGTTTCATAATATTTTTTATAATACAAATGTTTCTAACCTCCTCACTTTTCAAAACTACAATGAGTTAGGAGAGCTTCTCTCTAAGGTTTTCGACCATAGGAATAAAGCTTTAAAGCAAACCAAATAATTCCTCTCTTTATTTCTTTTTAAAGTTTAATAGATCAAAATTGGTCTTACAAGACATTAATCATCATCATCATGAATAAACCTTGATTAATAAACCTTGTATAATCATCATCATCATGAAGAAACCTTGTATAATCATCATCATTATGAAGAAACCTTGTATAATCTGGCATTGTAGTTGGCTGCCTAGCTTAATGAAAACACTTGTATATTTATTAGTTTTTTATTTTTATTTATTTTTACATGTAGTAAAGGTATAAAACAAATGGACTATTAACTATTAATTAAAATTTATTAGCTATTATGAATTTAGCATATACCATTTATGCTTTAATTATATTGTGAAATGATTTATGCTTTTTAATTATATGAAATGTGTATATCTTTTATAATCTTTTATTTATTAAAATTCGTTTTGTAAAGTAATATTTTTTTAATAATGTAGATGTTGCATATTTTTATTTTAACTAAGAATACTAATACTTTTATGGACATACCTTTTGTCATTATCTATCAATCAAAACACGTAGTTCTCTTCCTTCTTCCATATTCTAGGATTTGTATGTACACTTTATATTATTTTATATTATAGTATAATTTGGTTATAAGTTCATTGTACAAATTAGTTTTAATAGTTATATATTCTTTAGAATTTCAAACTTTTAAGTAATATTTTATCATTTATTTTGTTATTTTTATATAAAATTGTAATTATTAAAAAGACATGTATTAAAAGTACACTTGTGCCTTAAATTAATATAACACAATATAACCATAACAATATGAATTCCTTTGAGAATGCATAGAACTACCATATATGATACAAAGTTCGGCTCTTTATCATGTAGATATTCATGTACTTCGCATACATTAAAAATGTGTGCATGTTCTTATTAGTCCGGCATAACAAGGAGTTTGTGATTTGGTTTGTCATTGCTTTAATTAACTTACACTTTAACCAATATATTTATAATTTTTTTATCAAAAGTTTCTATCAAAAATAAGTAAACATCTTGTTTTATATTATTTTTTATTCAAAGTTTCAACCCAAAAATAAATAAACGACTTATTTTATATTATTTTGATCAATGAAGTGATTTGAGGCCTTATTTGGCGTCAAGTCGAGGTCATCAACACTAAAACTATGGTGAAAATATATAATTTCTTGAGACTCTCAATCGAATCTGATAATTTTAAACTAATGTTGGGTGCTATTTAACATTAGTTGAAAAAAATTAAATGTTGGTAATGTTTCTATTTTACTTATTCCGATTGTTCTTATTTTCTTACTTTGCCATGGTCACAGGTTGCACTTTCTTACTCTGCCATGGTCATAGGTTGCACGTTGTTGTGTCTGGTTGTGGTTGTTGCGATCTTGCATGATGGACATGCGTGCAAGCCATGCAACCATACAAATCGTGCAAGCCATGCATCCATACAACCCTAGCATACTTCCTATCAATGGAAAAAGTTGCTAACAGGGTTGGTAGACATTGAATACTTCAATAACTGTTGTTGTAGAGGCTCAAACATGGAAAGTCCAGGTACCTTTTCATGCTGCTAGGTCCAAGTCTGAATTGCTGCAAGAGATGAATAGAAGACGGGAGATATGGATCGGTTTGAATACTTCAATCAACTGTTGTTGTTGCATGGAGAAGCTCAAGACAGGAGATATGGATCAACTTGAATACTTCAATCAACTGTTGTTGCAGAAGCTCAAACTTTGGAAATCAAAATAATTGCTACTCAAACTTGGAAATTCTAGGTACCTCTTCATGCTGCCAGGTCCAAGTCTGCAATGGTACATCTTCAGGCTGATAGGTCCAAGTCTGAATTGCTGCAGGAGATGAAGAAAAGATGGTCTATGTTTTCTTTAATAGTAAAATTGCAATAGCTTCCCAGTGTTGAGTCTTTCTTTTCTTCTTTTACAACCATGGTTTTTCCATAACATGCATCCCTGTCAAACTCATAACATGCATCCCTGCCAAACTCATAGTACTATTTTTTCCTCCAAGAAGCTCTAGATACCCTCAATGATTCCTCCAATCCCTATTATGTTCTTTACACTCCTTTTGCTTCAAACTCGCATCCAGATCTCCTCAATGATGGGATTCTAACCATCCATGGAGTGGACAAAATGTTTCATGTTCTTGAATCATCCTGGTTGAGACATCACTATAATTTTTACATGCCTCAAATTCTGGCATGTTCTACTGCCAGCAGTTGCTCTTGCATTGATAGCTAGTCCTGGTATTGATGGTCCAATGAATATGATAATTCCCTTCATGCTCCAAAATACAGAGCTAAGGCTAAGAAATGAATGATACAACATACTGGAGTTGGCCTTGCAGCATCAAATCCCCAGATATTTTGTGCCTACAAATGTCAATACCCCAAATTTTCACAAAAAATTAAAAAAATTTAATGTAACATAAAATGTCTAAAGTTGCAATTTAATAACTACTAACGGTTAGCGGAAAAATGGAAACAGTTAACATTATGTAGTGATTAACTTCAAACACATACAAACAAATACCTTTTAATTTTGATATGTTATGAATATGATTTGCATTCAGTTGCTTCTAGCTGTACTGATGATTTGATTTTGTCAAGTAGGTGAGAAGTTATGTTCTAAACTAGGGCTTACTTAGCAATTGCTAACTCAGCTAGATTTCTGGTTCTTACAGGTTCAACAGGTAAATTTTTGAACAAGTAGGATTTTGTCATTACGTTAAATCCAGATGTACTTCTTTAGCATATATAAAATGCTAGAGTATAGATTGATTAATAGAGTTCAAGGCTACTATGAGGTAAAGTAACTTTCTTTGTCGTTTTTGCATATATGACAATATTTTAATCTTACTCGTAAAGACCAATATCCTTGACATACTAATGTCTTTCACGAGCATGACTTCTACTTAAGAATTTGTCTTTAAAGCTATAAGCCAAGTTACTCACAAGTTCTACTGATGAGCATAGAGCTCATAATTTAATATAAAGACACTTTTACTAAAGCAAGAGTTTACTGCTATTGCTATGTCTAGTATCTAAAGTGTTGCTTTATAAGCATGAATATAAATCTAAGGCCTTCAAAGAAAAAGCTTACAATAGATCAATTAGCTCTACTTTTAATTCTTCTCTAGTAGAGAAGAATTATCAGCTTATTATTTGTAAACAGTTTTAAATGTCTACTTGCACTAATAGTCATCAAGCTATAATTTCGATCTTCCAAGTTTCATCATGTCACAAGTATTGTAGAAAAATTACATTACTATATCACTTAATAATATTACTAAGTGATTTTACCTTTAACCTTGGATAGTCTTACTACCCTATATTTACCAAGTCTAGTCTAAACATTGGTTTAATTTATTAAGAGTTTGGTCCTTTATGGAAACCAAAAGATTACTAACTTTTAAGAAGTCTCCAAACTATAACACTGTTGACTTAAAGCATTTGTAAGAATTATTCTTGTGTAGAAACACTACTTAACATTTACTTGCAAAAAGTTGAACTAAGCATAATGACCTTACCAGCGTTGATTTTACATAACACTAAATCAAACATAGCATTAATCCTTTAATATAAGGTTTGTTTGAAGAATCATTAGGAGTTCTATTGACTATAAGTCAAAGGAATAACTCCAATCTTGATCTCCACTTATATTTGTTTACTAAAGATTGATCTTAGTGTTATCAAATGCAATTGATAATATATATATGTTTTCACAATTGACTAATTGTAGTGTTATTGAAAGGCACATGCTAAGAATTGGCTTTATACCAATCATATAATTAGCTGTTTATAATATATGATTATACCGAAGGGTTTATTTCAAAGTTATCCTACATAACAATAATACGATACCAAACATTATCATTGTGATAAGTATAAATGATTGGCAATTATGTGTTCACCCAACAGTGTAGGATAACTATATGGTTCGACCCACTACTGACTAAAAAAATCGATGGGCACATGGATGACTCTCCACCATGCATTGGTTGATTTAAAACTTGCAACGAAACCCTATCTTCTTCATTCTCCTTTGAGGATTTGGCTCTACATTGTCTGGGTTTCTTCGTGGCCATGAGAGGCTCGTTGGTTCATCAGATGACATTCCTTAAGTGAGTGGTATAGTGCTATATCATTGTGCAAGAGTTTAAGAATTCACAGTTTGTAACATGGTTTCTTTCTGGAAGTTTGTGAACACTGCGAGGGGGTTTCTTATCTCTGTCAGTAGTTTAGAGAGTTGGGTAATGCGTTACCCTTGTCTCTTCTCGTGGCTTGCTCCTTCATCGGTTTAAAAATGAAAATACGAACCTCGCTGCCTCTATCACAGGTTTGGCACGAGGGTTTCTTCTCTTCAAAGTGCAGTTCCTCGAACTGGTTCGGTTACCTCCTCAGCTCCAGATTACTTACTTACCCATAAAAAGAACAACTCTCGCTATTATTTTTATTTTCCAGTTACAATTTTAGCATAAAGAATACAGTATCTAACTAAAGCATTCGGTCTTGTGCTTGCAGCTTGCAATTCGTATTCGAGCTTGAAAGAAACCTCTCCAACATTGGTTGATTTCATGGCCAAAATGGGTAAGCCCCGGTTTAATGTGGCATCTCCCTGCTTGCAATGGTTAATGGAAAGGGGTTAAATTTTTGAAGGGAAGCATGGCTTCGGTTCCTCCAATGTTTAGATGCTTACTTTAAGTTGTTTCTTAGTTTTGTTGTTAAAAACCCTTGCATGTTGTTGGGTAGCTCTGGTTTATAAGACGTGACTTGTATTTAGTTTTCTCTGTCTGTAAAAATTATTTCAGCCTTACGGATTGATAATATCATACTTTGAATTTTAAAAAATATGGAGGTTTCTCCTATACCCATGGTTTTAAAATGACTCCTATTTCGAATACTATGTTATTTATAAATTATCTTGTAAATGATATTACTGTAAAAAAATAGGTTTTTCTTCTTCACTGTCAGTGAAGTAATTTTCTGTTAAGGATACATTTATAAGTACTAGTATTACTGTGAAGATTGTAAAACAATCATAGTGTAAAATTTATAATCGTATACTATCCGTCCAGATTATAATAGTTAGGGTTTTTATAAAAAAGAAACCCTTGTGTATAAGTAATCTTAATTTAATTATTACTTGGGCACTATTCTAGCATGCTTCATTTTCGCTATTATAGGTGTATGGTTGTTTATTAACGTGTTAGTTATATATTTATTTTACTATTTATAAAAGATGTTTATTTTCAAATAAAGATTGTATACAGTCCAAGGCATGATTTATAGTCTTATTATTAAGTTTGTTTACCGAGTTATAAATGTAAATAGTTAAAACTTTAAATAGATTGATTTATAAAAGGATAAATTAATTGTTAGGGTTTTGACCCTCAGGTTTTCTTGCACAGGTTATAAGCCTCTTTGTTAAGTATAATTAGTTCCTAATTATGTAATTATTAGTTTTATATTATTTATTGTTTATATTTACATTTGTTTTTATGTACTAATCGGTAACTTAGAATTCATTCAAAGGTCTGTAAAGAATAGAAGGTAAACTCTGTAACTCTGTTTACTTTTCATAAAGAAAGGGTTTATAACATAACCCTAATCTAGATTATATTAAATAATAGTTTAAAATTTAGTTCATAGTTTTAAAAGATAAACTGTGTGGTTAATAACTTGTTTATATACTTAACTATTATCTTCTATAAACTTTTATTTGAATTAGTATACTATTACTGTAACTCTAATGTAGTTTTATTGTTTCTTTCCTACATTTTTATTTAGTTATACTCATACTAAGTAAAAACAGTAAACACAAATAAATCATAACACGGTTTTTCCTTCATAATATTTTAAACATTGAAATAAATTTACTCTGTTATCTATAGATACACAATCCTATCTACTATTTTCATTCTCTTATCTATTTAAAGCATTCTATCTGTGCTAGAGTACGACTTGGTTTCCAGGTGTGGAAAAACACATTTTAGAAATTTATTTTCATTCTAACACATTATTCTCTAAATCTGTTTCATTTCTATAACAATCTAATAAGAATACTAAATCTAACATTTCACAAACTGAACTTTTAACATTCATATAGCGGTTAAACTGATATTTATTTAACTAACACAGTAAAATAAAATAACATAGAACCTGTTGAGGATAGACAACAACAGATTTAGGAGGTCGTTCCTCCCTACCAATCTCCTAAAGAGCGCTCAAACAACGCTTCCTCAGGACCCTCGAGCCTATTCTTGGTATTTTTGGCTGAGAATTGGGTGGAGAATGAAAAAAGTAGAACCCTTTGTCAATTGACTAGTTCAATACCTCTGTAAAACACTCTGCTCTCAGCAGTATGATCTTCAGCTTAAAAGCTACAACTAGATAAATCAGCAATTATCCCCTCAAACACTTTTCAGATTTCCCTTCCATTGAAATTATCTGAAGTACATTCATTCAACTTGAATGATCACTTGTCTAGAATGAGCAGCCTCAGCTCTCTTCAATGGGAATTTTTATACAGATTGCGTAGGTCTTTTGGGTCATTTTTCATTAATTAAGCCACCTACTCTGATTCCAGTTTCTTGGGGAATCATGACCACAATTGTTGGGATTTTGCCACTTGCAATAGTTGAAAGTGGTTTGAGGATGCTGCCATATGTTAGTTTGCTCTCCACCCAGTATCCTCCCCAATTGGACCAGTAACACTCTTTTAATAGCTCTCCTAAGATGGTGTCTCATCATTTATTTATTTATAAATAAAATATTCAGAATTTACATTAAATATCCTTGACCCCATTGGGTCATCAATTACAACTTAGTATAAAATTTAACATATTGTTCCTCAAATAATATAAAATTGTTTTTGCAAAATTGGGGCATGTGACAACAAAACCTCATAATCTTTACGATCAACAACGATTCCATTTTCTTGAAGGGCGTTGAATATTTTATTAAAGGGATATGAATATACTATTCCCAATAAGAGGTTGTTGTTTCCATATCTTATACATCTTCCAGTTGATACAAGACTCCCCATTATCCTCTATGGCCAATTGTTGGTGGTGACAGATAACGAACCCTTCTCTGTCAATCACGTGGGTTAAAGTTTCTTGATGCTTTTACCAACAGATGGCTAGAAATGCACGAGATTGTTTGTCCCTTCTTGATTTTGTCGCATTAACAATATAGTAGCTAAGAATTAAGGAAGTAGCTTAGCATTCTTTCATTTTAATTTTGTCCCTCAAAGGAAGCAGTGAGTGCCTATGTATACAATGCTCAATCAAGAGTGCAGCACCAACAAGTTTGTGGCTCTTATTAATGCGCCACAAAATTTGGTTTATCAGGTGTGGACCAAAGTAACATACACATTTAAGAACCTTTTTTCCTTCAAGGTAAGAATTAATCGGCTGAGACCAAAAAATTCTCTATCCTTTTTATTTTCTTTCAATACCTGCTTTATCCTGTTTCAATTTCCTGCTCGTATAAACTTCTCCTTGAAGGGGAGGGAAGGACTTCTACACAATTAATCAAAAGAGAAGATTGTATCATGTAAGATTGTATCGTCATCATATCGATCAACAATAAATGCATGTTAAAAGGGAAACTGAGACGGTCGCTTGGGACGATGATGGCCTGCATTGTCAGTGTAAATTTTCTCTGCGTAAATCAAAGGTCTCCTTGGACATATGTGCATTGTTACTGCATCATTTGCTGAACTTTCAATATATCCTCATCCCTGGGGCGACATCCATTAAGAAATCCCCAATATTAAAGAAATGTCTCTTGTGAAGAAATGTAAAGAAACCCGTAACATTCAAGAAATACCTAGCTGTAGGCCAAAATGTTCTTTAGCTACAAAATGCATGTAGGCCCAATGTCATGGGTTATACAAACTCCAATGTCTTGTGGCAGTTGTGTTTGCAGCAAACTCCACCGTCTCGTAACTGGTATGAGATCCCATTTATCAGCATTCCATAATCCGCATACCATATAAGATGACCTATATATCTTGTCTATGGACTGAAACTTATATTTCAAGGATGGATAGCACTTGTAGAGATGCGGTATCATGTTTGCATGCTGAGACAAATGTTCACAACACATATATAGGCTCTCTCGACTTCCTAGGTCTATTAAAAGATTGTTCTTTAGGGTTCTCTTTTCAAAGAATTGTTAATTAGTAATTGATCTTTGATTATTATTTATTAATAACGTTTTTTGGAATGTAGTCCGGGGCATATGCACATCCCTCTACAGGGGTCAAACAATATTTATGCGAATGTGGATGGATCATTAACGAGTTCGCAATATTCTGTTGAAATCTGTAACAGTGCGTCTCGTAAGAGATGTGTAACCCCTTAAGTCCTACATAGACGTGACTACAGTCAAGTCATGTTACACAGTACATGCTACACCCTATGATTAAAACTCACATGAGGGATGAATTCTCACTCGCATAGTTCCACAGTCCAAGAAAAATCACAAACACAGTTTCATTGTTCACATGCACCATTGTCTACTTGTTTCTAGAAAGGAATCCGTGCAAATTCGAGCTAGATAATAGGTTAATGAAAGTATAGCAATATTTTCTTTTACATTTTTTGTTCACTGTAAACGAAAAAAAAACATATTTTTTTGTTCAATAATTTTTTATTATTATTATAATTCATAACTACAATATCGACTTGTTTGATGGAGTATCTTTCTTTATCTATGGTGCCTTTGTAATAAAATGAAAAATCTTAATTTATTCAATTATAAAAATGACATTTACCATAGGAACAAAGCAATTAAAAGATGGAAAATATTTTGGAAAATGGCGTGGTACAGAGTTGTTTGTTTGGAATGGGTAGAATTGAAAAGAATGTACTATTGGTATGTATGTTTGTCTTCTGAGTCACCAAACTTTGCATTTTTCATGTTGTTATTTGTTTAAAAATGGCTAATTCGGAAATAATTCATTGGCGGCCATAATTTTGTTTTTTCACTCCAACCCCTTTGTCAAGGTACATACTCTTCAAAAACATTTGTGGAATAAACCAATAATAGTATAAAACCAGACATTTATTTTTAGTAATTAGTTTTCCTTACAAGGCGAGTTGTGACTGGAGATGTCCAGTTTGGTATTGTAGAAAACTTTAGTTTCCCTTCATCCAAGTCTTTGCACTTTTGAAAGGTGTTATCTAAACACTAGTAAAAGCATCCCATCCTTGTCAGAATCAGATAAATAAATAAAATGCAATCTTAACATTCTGTTGTTCAAATTGCACTTTTGTCATTATGGATAGATTTGGAGACCCCAAAACCTCTGGAAGAAATTGAAGGTTCCAAGTTCAAGAAAAAATCAATGTTCCAATCAGTTAGCTATACGTAGTTAGTTGGCATAATTACGTATATTATATGATTCGAATTAAGTTCTTACATCATAACAGATATTTTTTTACATTATAACAGAGATTCCAAGATAAATATCTACCAATTCTGTATTTGTAGAGATTTTTATATGTTAAAACAACAGTTTTCAAATACCTATTATATAAGCTACTGTTAATAATCTTTATAATCTTCACCAGATATGCCACTTTTTTATTGTTTCAATTTCCCATCTGGATAGACTAGGCTCTTATGCTTGTTATCCGGATAGACATGGCACCTTATGTTCTTGAATTTACCACCTTGATAGGTATAATTGATAGGTCACCTTGCTTGGTCCATTAGAAAAAAATCGCCTTAGATTTTACCTTAGATGGATTTGCTTTTAATATCACTTGAGTTTATGAACAAGAGTTAGAGCAAAGTGTTAGTGACTAAGATTTATCTTCAAAGTTTATTTGTGAAAAGGATAATGTGATATAAGTGGATTGAAGGTGATTATGGTTGAAAAACCTAAGTTGGCACAATTTGTTCCTCTAACTACTCAAAAAATTCGACCGCGTTAGTCGTGTCATCGAACTTTTGTGTGTGCTTCAACTCCATACTAATCCACCTATAGATGCATAGCAACACACCTTTGTATATTACTAACAGTCACCATTCTTCCATAGCATTATTCCCGTGATTACGAGCATTATTAAAGTTATTTTATTAGTACTAAGTTGACTTATTAGTTTGATGAGCATTGTTTGTTCACAATTTCTATTCATTTGTTGCATAAGTGGATCAATGGAATTCATAGTACCAATGGTGAGCAAAAAAAAAAGGAAATCAAAACATCAATATCAAGTTCAATGATCTTGTAAGGCTAACTATACTTCTCGCTCGGCAGGGACTTACTGCTTAGGAACCTACCTTGTGTTTATATATATATATATATGAAATAAACTTTGTTCTATTATTTATTAACCCAACCCATGGCGTCTTTTTGTAAGTCACCTTCAACAACATGAATGTTTTTTTTCTAGCTAGGCTCATGAGACACTGGTAACATTAGCATTTGATACTTTCCAGGGAGGATCTATGATTTCTTGGTAAATTGTAATTGAAATGTTACTTAAATTTGTTAAATTAAATAAATTTATATAATTAAAAATGTTGGCCACTTTGGTTTGATATGGGCTACAAAAGGGTAAATGATGGCAGCGAAGGTTGCGAATCGAAGACTCAAGTAAAGGAAGTGCAATAGAAGAACACAATCCCAAACAAAATGGATCAAAAGGACATGTTTTGCCACTAATAAGCCAACTCTGATGTGTCTAATGGACATAGACATGGTCCACTTTGTAACTAAATTAGCATAGTGTGTTTGATGTAATTGTTTAAAGGCCCTTGAGAGTAGGTAGAACGAGAGGTAGAGAGAGTGTATAGGTGTGCTTAATGTATGACTGTGTATGGTGTCATTGTTATTAGTTCCAAAATTTTGTTGATGATATTGGTGTCATTGTGGGTTAGATTATTTAGTATACTTTGTATAAAAGATCATGGAGTAAAATGTATTGAAACCATGATCACTACTTTACTATACTCTATTTTCTAACTGGTATGAATGAAAGAGATTGATTTTTGAATTACTTTAAAATTTTGTGTGTTTATATTTACTTAATGGCTTGTCTAATAATGTTTTACTTTCAATTCAACAATCTCAGAGAATGAATCTAGACCATGACTACATATAATTTCCATAAGGTGCTTAAGGGTATCATATGTATGTATGATAATATGCTTAAGGGTTAGATGATAATGGGTAAAGTTGTTATAGTCCAATTTTAATTAGTTATTAACAAGAATACTATTTTAAGTGATAAATATTATTACCTTAGGTAATTAATAAAATATTATATTTTATTAATAAATATGGAATGTTCTTTAAAAGGGAATTAATGAATAGATGGTAATCAAAGTTTTAATAACTTAAATGGGTATTAGGTGCATCATGGGTGACAAGTGGTGTCACCCATTCAAATTTAGTAAATGAATAAAAATAGGAATGTAAACCATAAATTGCGAGGGGGGGAGGAGTCGGTTGGACGAACTGAAAGTTGGTGCTTCTTTTTGGTATCTAGTATTGTTTTCTAGTTGACATAGTTGAGGGAGTGTTATTTACTATAATGGGGAAGACACTATTACATTGGGGGTTCTGCTTCTTTTCTTAACTTGGAGAACTATTGTTTCTTGTCATGTGTGTTGTGGTTTATGAGCTAGAGGGGGTGTAGCATTTTTTGAGATGGTGAAAGTGACAAGGAAGGATTCCAAGAGCTAGCTTAGCGTTAAATACTGGGGGCTTGGGGTCACTCTGTATTTGAATAAGAGGTTCATTTGGAGGAGATTTCCCCCGCAAACTATAGTTTGTTTTTAAGAGCTAGCAACTCGACAAGGACCAGGATGACTATGCAACTTTGAAGTTCTTCTCCTACTAGGTAACTAATGGTTTTTGCATGTTATTTTGGTTAAATTAATCAAAACATTTCTTTTTTGTCGAATTTATTAATGAAAATAAAATTTCTTGTTATGTTTCAAATAGAAGAATAGCGCTTTGGGTTTTTGACCTTGTAAAATGATAGAAAATACTAAGAGTAATGCTATATCCTCTAGTCAAAATAAGTTTAAATCCCTTGCTAACATGGGTGAGGTCAAGGATAGGGATTAATATCAGGATCCTTTGGGATATATACAGAACCCCCTGGCTCAAGGATTGGAAGGAAACTTAGGGAGTTATGGGATTTACTCGAAAGAGTCTTAGAAAGGACGAGAAGAAAATGATTGGAAGTCAAAAAATAGGAAGAACAGTCCCTCAAAGGAAGGTAAAAGTTGTAATATCCATATCTGGATATTCTCAAACAATTCTTAATAAACCCACAATTTCTGAAATAACCCACATATTGAATAATTGATATAAAACTTTAGGATGTACAATACAATTCTTGGCCAATATATAGGATTTTTAACACCTCTTCATGGAAGGGTATATATATTTAAGTAAATAATTGAATTATGATTATCAATTGTTATTATCGTATTTCTTTATTCTTTCATGTTTGTAATATTTCCTTTCCCTTAAGGGTAGCTTTGTCCCCAAAGTTCAGTGTGTTGCTATACTCTTTTATTTTGGCTCTATGTTGAACAGTGATGACTTGAGACATGCAATTTTGATTACGATTAGTGCTACATTTTGTTTCTTTGGTTTTGGAATCCACATTAAGTATGTACTTGGTGAAGTTTAGCATACGGTTTTTCCACTTTGTCTTTATAGACGACATCCTAGTTTACTCTAAGAGTAAAGGGGAACATGAGGAGCATCTCTGCATAGTACTACGGGTGTTAAAGGAACACCAGCGTTATGCTAAGTTTATTAGATGTGATTTTTACAAACCACAGACATTGTACTTAGGTCACATCATCTCCAAGGAGGGGATAACCATTCACCCGGAAAAGATTAAAGCCATAGAGAATTGGCCTACCCTTACCTGTGTCATTGACATTAGGTCATTTTTTGGAATAGCGGATTACTACCAAAAGTTCATCGAGAAAATTTTGAGGATTTCTTGGCCCATGACTACCTTACAAAAGAAGGAAGACAAGTTCTTATGGACAACCAAGTGCAAGGAGAGTTTTTAGAAGCTTAAACAACTTTTGACTACTACACCGATACTACGAATTGTTGATCCGGATGGGGATTTCATTGTTTGCACAGATGCGAGCAAGGAAGGAATCTGAGGAGTTCTCATGAAGAATGATTGCACGATCTATTACGAGTCGCGTAAATTAAAATAACACAATTTTTTTTATCCCACCCATGATCTTGAGTTAGTCGCCATTATCCACGCCTTCAAGATGTGGAGGCACTACCTCATGGGGAAGAAATTTCTTCTAAATATAGACATCATGAGTTTGAAGTATTTGTTGGATCTTCCAGATCTAAATGCTAGGCAGGCCATATGGTTGGCCTTCCTCAATGAGTATCATTTTGAATTAAATCATATAAAGGGAAAGAAAATAAAATTGTCGACGCTTTAAGTCGACGAGCTCACATGTGTTATGAGGTAACTTTAAGTCAATTCGATTCGGATTTACATGATAGGATTAGAATGAAAAATGGAGTTGACCATTTCTATGTTGAAACCCTCAAGAAAATTCAAGAGGACAGGTTGTTTAAAAAACAAAAGGAGTATAAGGTAGATGATACTGGACTATTCTGGTCCAAAGAAAGATTTTATGTTCCGGAAATAGGGGACATAAGGTCTAGCATCCTCTCGGAGTTCCATCAGAAGCCTTGCTCAGGGAATCCGAGATATCAAAAGATGATATCAACAGTAAATAAACACTTTTTTTGGACTAAATTAAAGACATACAGAGTGTTATTTATCGCAAAATATCAATAATTTCAGCTAGTCAAAGCTGAGCACCAACATCCTTCAAGATTGCTGCAACCATTACCCATTTTGGAATGGAAGTGGGAGGTCATTAGTATGTATTTTATTATGGGTATACCAAAGAGAAAGAAGAAAAATGATTCCATAATTGTAGTGGTTGAAAATTTATTGAAAATGGCACACTTTATCTCAGTTAATTCAACCTACAAGGAATTTCACATTGTCGGCATCTTCTTAAAGGAGATATTCAGATTGTGTGGGATACCCAAGGCAATCATCTCAGATCAAGACACAAAGTTTATCAAAACTTTCAGAGATGGACAGGAAGATAGACAAGTAGACGGATAGGCAGACAGACTGGGTAAACCAGGTTTTGGAAGACATGATTAGAATGTATGTTGTGAAAAAACCCACCAAGTGGGAGGATTATCTGCATTTTGTAGAATTTGTGTATAACAACAGATACCATACCTACTCCAAGTGAGTCCCTTTGAGGTATTCTATGGTCGAAAGTGTAGAACATCAGTTACTTAGGAAATCCTGATGGACCGGATCATGTTAGGGCCAAACTTACTAAAGGACTTGGAGTAGTTAGTCACCAAAGTTCAACAAAACCTTAAAGAAGCGCAAGACTGCTAGAAGAGTTACACGAATAAGAAGAGGAAAGATAAATATTATCAAATCAATGAACATGTTTACTTAAAAGTAAAATCAAAGAGAATCTCATTGAGCTTGGGAAGGTGGTGAAAGTTCGCACCAAGATTTTGCGGACCCTTTGAGATTCTCACCAAGAGAGGTCTAGTGGCATATGGATTATCTTTTCCTTCTCACATAAAGGTTCAGAATGTTTTCCATGCATACTTACAGAAGAAATATGTATATGATACTAAACATGTTATTTATTGGTCCTTGTTACAGGTGGAACGTGAAGGGGTGTTTGTACCCGAAGGGCCCTTCATATACTGAACTAAAGAGAAGTACAGCTCAAGATGCGCACCATAGTCAAGTTGAAAGTGCAATGAAAGCACTTTGAAGCCAATGATGATACTTGGGAGAATGAAGCCACCATGAGAGAGGCTTACCCCATCTTATTTCATGACTTCATTCCTAGTCCCTAGAACATCGGGACGGTGTTCTTTTAAGCAGGGAGGGATGTAATATCTTGAATTTTGACCTTAACAACAACAGACATGAGTCCCATTGCACATGATTTACTTTGATGTTTATATTATATATTGGGTGTAAGACCCCACTGCACATGAGTATGATGATTTGTTAGATATATTGGGCGTAATACAATACATATGTTTTATTTAGCATGTATGAGATTGTATATGTTAGGCATGGAACCCGATGGACAATATTGTTGTCATAGGATGATATACTAACTATATTATGTGATTTACGTTAAAATTCATATAGTAAGATGATTATTGTTATAGAATGTGCAGAAGATTGAATGCACAATTGATTTCTATAATGTTTTGGGCATGGACCCTGAAGCACATGAGTGATGAGATTTTGTGTTGAGTGCAAGCTCTGGAGCACATGAGTGATTTGATTTTTGTGTTGAGCTCCAGCTCCGGAGCACATGAGTTATGAGATGTTTGTGTTGAGCATAATCTCTGAAGCACAATAAATATAAGAATTGGAAGTGTTGGGCATATGCCCCGAAGCATTCCAAATTGATGTTGAGCATAAACTCTGGAACATCGGATCGCTGGCCATTGTATCCCTAAGTGTATTATACAAGTACATCCTAGCATTAGTGTTGAGCGAGAGCTCTAGAATTGCACTAAGTGTAACTCCCAGTTTTTAGTGTAGAGCTTGGGCTCTGAATAGTGCTAGGATTTACTAAAAATTATTTGTGTTGAGTGAGAACGACCCTAAAAAACACTAACCTTGTCTTACTTATTTTTAACTTGATTAAATGAAATTTCAAATTTCTACTTCTCATCAAGTACTTAAGAACTATGATGATATACGAGGTAATCCAACATGCAAGGAGGTTTAGAGCTTCCTAACTTAGTTGAACAACCCTACCTGAAGGCCTTGATTAAAGAAATAATTATAAACTAATGAAAGCACCATGTAAATGGGGTCATGCTATATGATGCCTAAATAAATATTAACAACAATATTAGTAACATATATATTTTATATATGTTATGAATAAAACGATAAGTACATATATTAAATAATAAGGAAATAAAAAAAAAACTATAATTATTAGTAAAGAATCTATATGCTATTAATTACCAAAAATGACTAAATAAATACTTAAACCTAAAAGAGTCAAATTAGGAACTAGTAAAAGAGTTCCTAAGTTAATTTTAATAAATTATTAACATCACATAAAATCAATTAAAGATTATTTTCAAGAAGATAATAGATTCTTGATCTAACCGAAGTTTTGAAACAACTACCCTTTTTCCTAAATATTGTCTATAAATACCCAAGCCAAGGAAAGGCTTGGGGATCCCAAAATATGATCTGATCATTATTCCTAATAATTTTGGAGAGCATTTCCAAAAGCAAAGCAATCTGGTACAAAACCTGATATTCCAGATAGGAGAAGCCTTACCTTTAGGATCTCTAGACTACTTGCATGTTGGAACCAGCTTGGGGGAATCCGAACTAAAACCAAGAATGGTTTCGGGTCATGATTGGCAGGAATGTGGTAGTTCCCAAGTTATTTGATTAACGTATCTGAAGTCATAACTAGCTAATTTTTAATTAATTATGTGTGTTTAAATTGTCCAGGGTTCTTAGCCATTAATAAACTGAAAGTTACAGGTATGAGGGTTTTAAAATCTCTAGCCTTTACATATTTTTTTAATAAGTAGTGTTTATGATCTTGATTGAGAATCTGCATATTGAATACATGCTTCAACTAGATTTCCAGTGGTTTAATTTATTGAAACTCAGTGTGAAATATTTCTAGATATTCTCTAAGGTTAAATTTTATATTGCAGGTTATTTTATTTGCTTAAACCTTAAATTCTACCTTTATTTCCTAGATAGGTGTTTACAGTTTAAATTCTCTTAGTTTTAAATTTAAACACTTCTAGAAAGTTTGAATTTCAAATAGTCTAACTTAGATTCAAACCCTAGTCATTAGATAACTAGTTACTAGATCTTGCTCAAACATTATTATAAAGTTAAACAAGAGATTTCACAAATCTAGGTAAAATAAACCCTAATATTAATTAAAACTAAATAAACTCATTTATTCCTTAAAACTAAACATTATATAAAATCTGCACCAAAACATTAAAATAAACCATTTATATTCATAAATAAACATACCATAGATCGAATCTCTGAACTCATTTATTCAAACCCTCAACATAAATCCAAACATTGGTGGATTTCATATTTCCATCCAAATGCATCTATTCCCATCATATAAATTCTCTTAAAACACCAAACATAAACAACATTACTTAAAAAAATAGAATATTATTAAACACATTGTTTCCAAACCATGCTATGAAAATATTAAAACATTTTCTAAAAACCCTAATACGCCCATCCCATCACAGCCATCGAATCATGTAAATGATTGGTTGTTGGTCTGTTAATCTTTTACAAACAAAGTGCTATCAGCGAAATGGATCTACCCATTTACAATTCTAATAAAACATAAAAACAGATTTATTCCCAACGCATCGCGTTAGTGGAATTACAGTAACCATTACATAAGAATTGTGTCAGCAAAATGTGGGTTTACAATGCTCAAACCACAAGTCCAATTCATTACCATCCCAGGATCGAATCTTGTAGGCCTCAAGTAAAATGAATCCATGCTTCATGAACTATATTATCCATAAAGGGTTTCACCTCTTAGGCTTCCCGTGGAAGATTCTAATATAAACATTGTATATCAATGACGGGACAGAGTTACGCTCATTCCCTATACCACCTTATGCACAATCACAATTTAAAAAATAAACACATTTAAATAATAAACCCAAGCTGCGTATCAACACTACAATCCAAGCTTCATGCTTACGACTACCAAATAAACCCCACCATTTTATTAATAAAACCACACGCTGCTACCTTACGCATACTTTACATAGTCGAATCATCGAATGTGCCATTACAGAGAAATGAAATTGTAAAATCAAATGAAACACATCATAAAAAGAAACACAGAGTCATTTAACTAAATAGAGTTTTCCATTTAAACCAAACTAAGAACCAAATCCATTTCCATAGCAAAAGGATAAACTTTATACATAGAGCCGAATCAAGTATTAACAAGTCAAAACATATCGAAAATTACATTTGGAAGAGCCATGAAAGGCATGCACATTTGCGTATACAAATACCAAACAATTTATCAAATCCAAAACAACGAAATGTCTTAGCCATACTTTTTCCCACACCCAAGATCGAACCCTCTCCTAAAACCACACAGCAAGTGCAAAGGCCATTGCCAAATTTAGGGCTTACACGGAGTTTGGTTGCGCAGGAAACCTACAGCAGTGTCCTCAAGCCATGCAAATTACCACACTCTACTCTTGTGCACCAAAACACAATGCATTTATCAGAAGTATGCATCATCAAAACCATAAATCAAACAAACAATACAAAGGTGCAGACCAATGTCAAACACATACCTGTCAAGGGAGCGTAGAATCCTGTTGGTTACGCAGCCTCACCAAGAGCGTGAGACCACCACCTCGACGACAATGACATCCAAACCCTACAAAGTGCTTAAGGCATTATTAACTTGTTTTCCAAAGCTCATTTATTTCGCCACCTTGCCCCCGACTACCATGCACATCCAATCCCACTTTGGTATAGTTTTGTTTCATGTTGTTTGCACCATCGTGTAAAACCCCCAATGTCCTAAGTCTTAAACCATCCATAATGGCACTATTACAAAGTTGAGCCATAGTTTCGATGGCTTAAGTCTATGCCATTAACATAAAACCCTTCACCCTATAGGTTCAAAGCTTATAACATATTACATCTAAGGCTTTAAAATCTTAGCATATAGTTTATACATGCATACATATAATTCATAACCCCTTGTTACCATAAGGTTAAGGTATAGTTTAGGGTTAGTACTTTGGTCCTATCTTAAAACATTTATGCACATGCATAGTGTAGTTTAGGTAAGCTTGTTGTAAGTTGTAGGACGTATTTCTTGCCACGATCATAAGACTGAGTTCACCGATGAAATCACCTCAAAAATAAAATAAATACATGTCTTAGTTCATGAAGAACTAAGTAAATTCATGGTAAATTCCGTATCAATATGAATCCTTACCTTTCCGAGTGGACCATAAAGGGATAGAACCCCGCCACTCCACCCCTTGACATACAGAGGTAAGTCAACCTCTTTATAAATAAAACCATAAACAAATTTAAATACATGTAAAACAAAATTAAAACGTAAAACAACATAATAAAATGACCATTGTCAACAACTAATATAGACAGGAAAACTAAACTATAAACATGTTGAAGTCATAGAACGACATCATGTAAAACATCATCATCATATAGGAAACCCATATTGGAGAAGAATCCTATAAAACTTAGGTTCAATTTTACCAACAAGTTTTTGTTCTGCAGAAGATTTAAAGATGTCCTTGAATTTAGTATTTATTAGCATGCACAACTTTTTTTTAATTGTGAATTTTAGGGACATTACAACTTGTTGAAATTAAAAACACACAAATCAACGTTTGATTAATTATTCAAATAATTTATAACTTTTTCCAATTGTCGTTTTTCTATTAAGTTATTTGTTCATAAAAATAGGGAATTAAACATTTCTAAGTGACTTGTTATCCACTAATTTTACACTTACTAGATTTTTGGTGAGCCTCCAGAGTATTGAACAAGTACACTTGTTCATAATCACAGTTCATAAGTTCACCAGCCTTTTTCTGGTAGTCTGTTTGATTTCTTTTGTAAATACATGTTCATACCCCCTTGGGAAAATTGTAAAAATTGTCTGAGCATTTAAATTTTTATAAAAGGCTCAGCTTCCCAAAATTAAGCATCAAGCCGACTAGCCCAGAGTGTTGTTTCCCTTGTTATTGGTTGTTGAACAATTGACTAATAATTTCTGAGTTTTTCACTAACACCTCCAAATCTGGGGTAGTCATCTTGGTGTTTGGGCCTTATGAGGTTATTAGAGCCTTCGGGTCAGCATTTTTCAACATGCTAGGCATTCAAATTGAGTTGTATGAACATGTTTTAGGTCCCCTTAGAGTTTCGTTTGATTCCGAGACAAAATAATTTTTTCCATTTTTTAAAACGTTTTTAAGCCGTTTTTTCGGCGTGGTTGGGCTCATTTTCAAGCCCGGAGCAGCATATTTGCACCAAGGGCTCCTTTCACTATGTTTTGACAACCTGAAGCATCCCAAAAGACATCATTTGGCTAACGAAGCATCCGAGTAACATTTAATTGCTAATTTTGGAGAAAATGCACCAAAAGTCAAATAATTAAAAAGTCAATTTTAATTAAAAAATGGTGAATGGATGATTGGGCATGTGGACCCTTTTGGTATACGACCCTCTTCCACTTAGTAGAAAGCTCAAACTTTGGAAAAAAATAATCCTACGAATTGTTATTTGAGAAGGGTGATGGTAGCATGTGAAAGGCTCACGCTAGCATGTGAGTAGGATTGGTGGAGTAGGATTGGTGGACCCCCTCCAGTTGAAGAATATTATTAATTAAAAACCATGATATAGCAATATGGAAGGAAAAGCATGATGTTACAGCGTATTTAAAAATGAAGTGGATGACGTGAGGGGACTCACGCTAAACCAATGTGATGTGAGGACTCGCGCTTATGTGGTGTTGGTGATGGGTGGGATGGGGGACCCATCCACACTCATAAGATATGAAATAAACCATGTCATATAAATACAATACATGCGAATGGTTTCGAGTTATTTTGGTGACGTCAACCATGTGAGAGGAGACGTACATTCGAGTGAGGTAGGTGAGTGCATTGGAGAACATGTGTTTTGTTGAGGTGGCTTTGTTGGTGGAGTGAGGTGGCACCTCCTCGATACCAACACTTTAGTTAGACTAATAATCATCCCATTGATTTTTCTGATTGCTTGAGTTCCACCTCTAGTTTAACTTAGTTAACTCCGGTTTAGATCTTCAGTTCATAAATTCCCCCCTGGGGCTTGGTTTTTGTATAAATTCGAGGCCTTGTCCCTCATTCTCGACGGAATCAAGGGACCTATACTCATATGAGTTGTAATTGTTTATCTTTTGATGGAATCAAGTTGAGTCTTTGGAGTACAAATCTACTGGTGTAATACTTTTTCATGGTGAATTCACATTTTTAACCGAGGTGATATCTATTTAGTTATGTTTGTGGCTCATGCAATTTTGAATATCTAGCTTAAAAGTTTGTATTCCATACCATAGAATAGGCATTTGAATCTCAATTTTCTTATTTATGTGTAATCATTTAAGATTCAAGAGTTATACTTTGTAGTCAGCAATACTTGTATGCTTTTGGTTTTATGTGATTTCTATATTCAAATCTGATCTGTGCATGAAGGATTCTTGTATAGCTTTGCAGATCATCGACGATGGAGTAAGATTGGAGCTTGGTTCCATCTTGTTTGCTTCATCGCTTCACTTTGGATCTAACTTGTTTACCATGCAAGTACCCTCCTCCTCAACCTTGTTCACAGCATGAAGCTTGACCTCTTCCTCTTCCTTATCAACGAAAAAGGGACAAAAACACTCAACCTAAATATCTTTTCATTTAAATTGTTTTGTTTTTGTTTGTAAGTTAAAATTTGATTATTAAAGATGTATCATTTATCATTTTAATTGCTTGATTTAAGATCTAAGAAAGGGATGGAATTTTACATCTTAAGGCTTAGATATTTTCCAAGTGTTGAAGGTGTAGATTATTATTTTATTTTTGCATCTAACCAACTGATTTTCTATTTAAATCTTGCTGGTTTTTAGCAGGTATACGAAAAATAGAAGGATATGCTGCCGAAATTTTGAGTTTCAAGCCACCCGGAGCCTCCATATTCAATTGTTCCTTCCCCCTTCTCAATTCCCTTGCTATCCCGACACTCTAGGGCCTTTTTTGACCTTATTTTTCAAGGATAAAAGGGTACTATTTATTTCAAAGCATTGTAAAAGGTTTAATAAAAAGCAAGTGGAACAAAGGCCCCACATCCCCCTTCCCCCAGTTGGGGGAAGCCTGTATCGCCTCTTTTGTTTTATTTTTTCTGCTTTAGTTTTGCATGCATAATAATTGTTTAGAGTAGTTTAGTTTGTTTTTTTATTTCATAAAAATAAAAGAAAAACTTTTTTTAGTTTAGTTTTACTTTCGCATTCTTTGCTTTATATAAATTGCAAAAGGTAAAAAGAACCAAAGCCTCTTGAATCTACTGAAAAGTGGATCAAGAGCACTCTTTATCGGAGAGGTTTAATTTTATAGCTTAGTTTTGTTCATTATTTTGTTAAGTAATAAAAGCAATCCAAAATCTCTTGAATCTCCCTGAAAGGTGGATCAAGAGTGCTCTTTGTCGAAGAGTTTACTGTTAGTTTTATCTTTTCTGATTTATTTGTTTATTTAATCAATCTGACCATTGCTTTCCTGAGTACCTGAAAGGTGCAAGAGACTCTTTGATCATCATCTAAACAACTCAGTGTTATGTCTCTAATAAAATAAACCAAGACTCCTTCCCCATATGCTCTACACCGCTACAGCTTGTCTGATTAGTTGGTTGTATCAGAAAGGGATATGAGCTGCTAGATTTAATAGGGAAATCCACACATTTCATTATCTCGAGAACTAGGGAGGTTGCAAAGGGTAAGCTCTACAGAGTCAGGGGGCTACTCCAAGAAGGTTCATCCTCACCTTGTTGGACACTTGGTATTACCGCTTTAGCACTCAGTTCGAAGGAACTTGACTTGTTGGGCCAAACCCACAATTAACCCATGCCATTAATTATTCATTTAATAATCTAAAATTTACCAACCGAGACACTGCAATACTTTCACTGAGACTACACTAGCAACCCACATTTGCAAGAACTCTTTTCATTTTGGCACTTGTCTATTCTGTTCATTTTTCATAATTGAATTAAGCAATGTGTCATTAAATATTGTGTATCTAATTTGAGTTAAAGTGTTGCTAAGGTTAAATCTTGTTTGCAGTAATTGGTAATCTATAATTTCATCAATTTCATATTAACTCCTAGATTTAGTATTTTCTTTCATAGACTAAACACCATATATTTTCTTCTAATAGGGACCACCTCCCTTGGCTTCCTTAGGAGTTAGCCTAAATGGAGGAGCTGTGATTAGGTGACAACACCTGGTTCTTTGCTTTCCCCCAAGGCCACACCTTTCTCAGTTAGGGAAACAACAGTCCAAAATATTTCTACTGATGGTGTGCATTCAGCGAACAATATCTTTGGCGTCGTTGCCGGGGACAAATTTTTTTGTTCTTGTACGACTTTAACCTTAGTTTTTTCTTAGTTTTTTACCTGTCTTGATAGTTTTTAGTCAATTTAACTCTTTGAAATTAGACTTCAATCCATCTGGTGACTCCACTATCAAATAACTTACAAGGGTATTCAACTAGAATAAACTATGAAGGATTTCACAATTTAATCCCTGATCCCGAACATGTTTACAGGAGGAGATTGAATAAGCTACCTTCTTGTAGGATCCTTGAGAATCTTGGATCTGAGTCTGTTTTAGCCATCCGTAACTTGTTTGAAGAAAATAATAATAAAAATTGTTTTATGACATAATGGGTGATTATTTTACTCAACTCGACTTCTCTCAGATAGTAGGTCAACACCATCGTCTTCCAGACAAAGTCATAGAGAAGCTCCCTATGTTCACTGGCACTTATGCCACCACTTCCGCTATGCATCTCAGAAGTTTCTACAGATATGTTAATGCCTTCATCAATGATCATGCACATCAACATGATGACATTTATATGAAACTCTTTGCTCTTTCCTTGGATGGAAAGTTTAGTGATTGGTACAGTTATTTACCAGACAACTCCTTTGCCACACTCGTAACTTTCAAGACTGCCTTTACTAACCAGTTTGGTGAAAATAAGAAACCTATGCATCAATTGGATTCTTTAACAAACATAAAGAAGAAATAAAATGAGACTATGGATGAGTTCAACCAAAGATTCATAGAACTATCCAATACCATTCTTACAACTTATAAACCACCTGCACCATCTATCTTGCTTTATTACATTGAATCACTTAGTGTGAAGATGCAATATCAGATCAAGGATAAAGAACCCACTACTCTTGTAAACGCACAAGAAAAGACAGCCAAAATAGAAAAAAATATGCACTCTTCAGGTGAATCCAACCTTCTTGGTTATTCAAGGTCCTTAACTCCTTTAAATTCAAATGAGCATAAAGAAGTGGATTCCTATCAAAAAGAAATGATGGAAATGAAGGAAATACTTGAGAGAATTGAAGATAAACATCTATCCAAAATGAGAGATATGCAGTACACGGTCATTACTAAGGAAAGAACAGAATTGTTGCCTACCCCTAGAACGTTTCCTCCAAAATTAAATTGGCAAAGAAAAGCACCCAACCATGAACAAAGGCCTCCTCATCAGTTGCAAGCTGCTAACATGGTTGAAACTTACACGCCACTCTATAGAACATGTGAAGACTTTCATGAGGAGTCTACTTGCCATTATGCATTCTATGTTCAAGAGCATGGTTTTCCATAAGGTTGTGGTCCCAGAGAATCATCAAGTGAGCCTGAGTATATATACTATGTAGGTGAAATGGATAATATTTTCAGAGAAAGTTGGAGAGAGGAAAACCAATATTCAAGAGAGCTTGATTACATTAACACAGTTGGGAAACTACATCCTGTCACCACAGAAACCTAAAGCCAAGAGAGATAGTAAAGTCAAGAGCATGATACAAGTGATGAAGAGTCCCTTACACCTGATATGAATGATGACTATGAAAATTTAATTGAAAATCCAATCATAGATGTTTTGTGTGATGAGAATCCTCCATGTTCTCCACCTGATGACAAATATTTGGAAAGTTAGGTCCCCTGTGATATCTTGAAACCGAGCTTTTTGAAGAAGATTGTTTTGAGAAGAATGAGGAGTGTAGACAGGGACTTGATACCAGTGATGAGGCATCTCTCATATCTGACGTAGATCGCAATGATGACTATTGGAATTTTATTGAAAATCCAACCTATGATACTTTTGAAAATATTTTTGGGAATCCCATCTATGATGTGTCCAGCGAGGGGAGTTTTTATTCTGAAACATATGAAAGTTGTAAAGAAGAGCAGCCGAAGTTTTCCCATGATCAGTCTGAGTTGTATTTGAGTATCTGTAACAAGGACTTGGAGAATCAGTGCAGTGAAGAATCATATGGGGTGCAACTAGCTGAAGTTTTTTTTCGTCCATCTTCTTCACACATAGATGTTCCTTATGATCTGGAGCAGTTTTGGGCTTACACACAGAGTTATCAGTGGATAAGCCATTTTTATGAATATAATGATCTTCCTCATCATACAAATTTTTACATTAGTCCTATCCAATATTGGATAGAAGAATCCCGCAAGAGCACCTACCAGTTTGGGAAGAAGTTCAACAACATTATGCATGCCTATGATTCCCCATCCAACCTGCCCATTCTGGATCATCACGCAGGTTTTCATTTTCTGAATAAAATATTCTTGTTTTGGCTGGTAACCAAAGACAAGAAAAACACTTTTACATTAATAAAATGCTTAGGTGGATACATTGGATTTATGAGTACACCTAACCTTTTTTATATCATTCTTAGAATAGGAAAATAGGCTCCTCAAATTGAGGATTTACTTATAGCATTTTATTTATGTACTTAGAAATAAATACATTATTAGTTAAGTTTTGTCATTCCCTTGAATAAAGCAACTTTTGGATCATTGGCTCTTTTTTATAAAGCTTGTGCTACTGAGGTTTTCTAGTCAAGTTGAGATGCTTTTACATGATATGGAAACCAGAGATTCGGGTGTACTTGTACGCTCTTCTTTCCTAAGAGACTAGATTGAGCACACATCCCACAATTGGAGCCATATGTTATCCAATAATTTTACACTTAGTAGATTTTTGATGAGCCACCAGAGTATTGAACAAGTACACTTGTTCATAATCAGAGTTCTGAATCTCACCAGCCTTTTTATGGGATTCTGTTTGAATTTTTTTTGGTAAATACATGTTCATACCCCCTTGGGAAAATTGTAAAAAATGTCCTAGCATTTAAATTTTTATGAAAGGATCAGCTTCTCGGACGTAGGCATCAAGTCGACTAGCCTAGAGTGTGTTTTCCCTTGGTTATTATTGGGTGTTGAATAAATGCCTAATAATTTTCTGAGTTTTTCACTCACACCTCCAAGGCTGGGATAGTCATCTTGGTGTTTCGGCCTTAGGATTTTATTAGAACCTTCGAGTCAATGTTTTTCAACATGCTAGGCATTCAAATTGATTCGTATTAACATATATTAGGTCCTCCTAGAGTTTCATTTGATTAAGAGAAAAAAAAAAAAATTCTGTTTTTTAAGCCATTTTTCAATGGTTTAAATGGAAAAATTCAAAATGTTAAAAAAGTATGATCGAGAGTCCGTTTTCGGCATGGTCGGGCTCATTTTCAAGCCTGGAGTAGAATCTTTACCCCAGGGGCTACTTTCACTATGGTTCGACCAGCTGAAGCATCCCGAAAGACATCATTTGGCTAACGAAGCATCAGAGTAGCATTTAATTGCTAATTTTGGAGAAAATGCACCAAAAGCAAGTAATCAAAAAGTCAAGTTAATTAAAAAATGGTGAATGGGTGATTGGGAATGTGGGCCCTTTTGGTATATGACCCTCTTCCACTTAGTAGCAAGCTCAAACTTTGGATAAAAATAATGCTACAAATTGTTATTTGAGAAGGGTGACGCTAGCATGTGAAAGGCTCACACTAGCATGTGAGTAGGATTGGTGGACCCCCTCCACTTTAAGAATATTATTAATTTAAAACCATGATATAGTAAAAGGTATGGCATAGGATTATGTTACGACTTATTTGAAAATGAAGTTGATGACGTGAGGGGACTCACACTAAACCAATGTGACGTGAGGATTCGCGCTTATGTGGTGTTGATGATGAGTGGGATGGGGAGGACCCATCCACACTCATAATATATGAAATAAACCATGGAATATAAATCCAATATATGAAAATGGTTTCGAGTTATTTTGGTGATGTCAACCATGTGAGAGGAGTCGTACATTCGCGTGAGGTTGGTGAGTGCATTAAAGCACATGTGATTTGTTGAGGTGGCTTTGTTGGTGGAGTGAGGTGGAACCTCCTCCATACCAACACTTCAGTTAGAATAATAATCACCCCATCGATTCTTTTGATTGCTTCAGTTCCAACTTTGGTTTAACTTAGTTAACTCCGGTTTAGATCTTCAATTCATAAATCCCCCTAGGGATTGGTTTTTCTATAAATTCGAGGCTTTTTTCTTCATTTTGGATGGAAGCAAGGGACCTCTGTTCATATGATTTGTAATTGTTTATCTTTTGATGTAATAAAGTTGAGTCTTTGGAGTACAAATATGCTGGTGTAATACTCTTTCATGGTGAATGTTGGTTTTTAACCAAGGTGATATCTATTTAGTTACGTTTGTGGCTCATGCAATTTTGAATATCTAGCATAGAAGTTTGTATTGCAATCCATAGAATAGGAATTTGAATCTCAATTTGATTATTTATGTGTAATCATTTCAGATTCAAGAGTTATACTTTGTAGTCGGTAATGCTTGAGTGCTTTTGGTTTTATGTGATTTCCATACTAGATCTAATCTTTGCATGAAGGTTTCTTGTGTAGCTTTGAAGATCATCGATGGTGGAGTAAGATTGGAGCTTGGTTGCATCTTGTCTTCTTAATCACTTCAATTTGGATCTAACTTGTTTACCATGCAGGCACCCTCATCCTCAACCTTGTTCAAAGCTTGAATCTTGAGCTCTTCGTCTTCCTTCTCAACGAAAAAAAGACAAAAACACTCAACCTAAATCTCTTTTCTTTTAAATTGTTTTTTTTGTTGTTTTCAAGTTAAAAGTTGATCATTAAATATTTATCATTTATCATTTTACTTGATTCTTTTACTTGATTCATTTATCATTATAGCTTAAGGCTTAGGTCTAGTTTCCATTTGCTTTAGCGTTTTGAGGTAAAATTTTGCAAAATATTTTCCAAGTGTTGAAGGTGTAGATTATTAGTTTATTTTTGCATCTAAACCACTAATTTTCTATTGAAATATTGCTGGTTTTTATTAAGTATATGAAAAAAGAGAAGAATATGCTGCCGAAATTTTGAGTTTCAAGTCACCCGGAGCATCTATATTAGATTTTGCCTTCCCTCTTCTTCATTCCCTTGCTATCCCAACACTCTAGGAATTTTTTTTACCCTATTTTTCAAGGCTGAAAGGGAACTATTTATTTCAAAGCATTGTAAAAGGTTTAATAAAAATAAAGTGGGACAAAGGCCCCCAGACCCCCCTTCCCCCAGTAGGGGGAAGCCTGTATCGCTTATTTTGCTTTATTTTTCCTGCTTTAGTTTTGCATGCATAATAATTGTTTAGAGTAGTTTAGTTTGTTTTTACTTTCATAAAAGGAAAATAAAAAAATTGTTTAGTTTAGTTTTACTTTCGCATTCTTTGTTTTATATAAATTATGAAAGGTAAAAATAACCAAAGCCTCTTGAATCTCACTGAAAAGTGGATCAAGAGCACTCTCTATCGGAGAGGTCTAATTTTCTAGATTAGTTTTGTTTATAATTTTGTTAAGTAATGAAAGGAATCCAAAGTCTATTGAATGTCAGTGAAAGGTGGATTAAGAGTGCTTTCTTTTAGAGAGTTTACTGTTAGTTTTATCTTTTCTGATTTATTTGTTTATTTAATCAATCTGGTTGTTGCTTCCCCAAGTACCCAAAAGGTGAAAGAGACAATTTGTTCGTCATCTAAAAAAATCATTGTTACGTCTCTAATAAAATAAACCAAGACTCCTTCCATGTATGCTCTACACCACTGCATCTTGTCTAATCAGTTGGCTATATAAGAAAGGGATACAAGCTACTAGATTTAATAGGGAAATCCACACAAGTGATTTTCTCGAGAACTCAGGAGGTTGAAAAGGATAAGCACTACAAAGTCAGGAGGCTACTCCAAGCAGGTTCATCCTCGCCTCGTTGGACACTTGGTATTACTTCTTTAACACTCAGTTCGAAGGAACTTGACTTGTTGGGCCAAACCCACAACTAACCCATGCCATTAATTATTCATTTAATAATCTAAAATTTACGAACTGAGACACTGCAATACTTTCACTAAGACTACATTAGCAACCCACATTTGCAAGCACTATTTTCATTTTGGAACGTATCTATTCTGTTCTTTTTGCATAAGTGAATCATGCAAAGTGTAATTGGATATTGTGTATCTAATTTGAGTTAAAGTGTTGTTAAGGCTAAATCTTGTTTGCAGTAATTGGTAATCTTTAATTTCATCCATTTCATATTAACTCATAGATTTAGTCTTTTCTTTCATAGACTAAACACCATATATTTTATTCTAATAGGGACCACCCCCCTTGGCTTCATTAGGAGTTAGACTAAATGGAGGAGCTAGGATCAGGTGACAACACCTCGCTCTTTGCTTGCCCCCAAGGCCACACCTTTCCCACTCAGGGAAACAACAATCCAAAAGATTTCTGCTAATGGTGTGCATTCGACAGACAACACGACTTAAAATATTTCCATTCACGTTTTCATGTGTAAAATTCATCCCTCAAAATTTCCATTTGTCTATGCTCTTATAAGGTTTTTAAATTTTTAATAAAACATAGTGTTAATGCAATATCTATTTTAAGTTTCAAAAAATCATATAATTTTTTTTCTTTGCTTAAAAATTGTTAGATTTGATTATTTGAAATTTTTTCTTTTATGAAATTATTTTGTAAGTAAATTTTATATTTCTTAGAATTAATTTGATTAAAATTATATTGAATTGATGGAAAATAAGGAAATGATTTTTAAGATAAATGGATATTCATGTTATTGTTATATAGTGATTTTAAATTCATTTTTTTCAATATAACAACTTCAGTTTTAAGTTTTGAATTTTGATTAAGTTCTTTTAAGTATTTTATATAATTACTTTTATATTTAAAAATTCTCGCAAAATTGAAACTCAAGTTAACAAGAATCCAATACCTTAAATGGCATGATTTAAAACCATTACATAGACTCTTTCCAATTTTACAAAATATTCATTTTTTACGGATTTCTACAAATAGACATAAAGACTTTACTTAAAGGGGTAAATTTCGAAAAAATGAGGTCAAAACAACTGAGGAATAGTTGAAAATTCAACCATTAGTTTGCTAAGTGTGATGGCTCTGCACTAAAAAAGTTAGCCTAAGATGTTGAGTAAAACTCCTAAAAATGGAAAACTTCTATTTCAAGATAGTTTCTAAGGGAGTTTTAAAATTAGATTCATGATGAGGGTCATGGAAGTCAATTCCAATTGAAAACTAGAGGATGGACTCATGGCTAAAATAATGAAAATTTTTCCATAATAATTTTTTTTCACTTTTGGAACAAATAAGAAGTTGAAATGGTCATTTTTCAGAAAAATGATCATGCAATTAAAGGAAATATAAATCAAATACAAAATAAAGTTGAGGTTAGGATATGAAATATGAATTATTCTTGATCCCCATTGATATATGAAAATAAATACACCAACAAAATCCTTACAAAAATATCACCAAAAAAAACCTAAACTTCATGTGAACCAAGTTTGAAAAAATCTTTGAATGGGGGTTTACCTTCACCAAATGCTAAGAGGTCAGATCCCTAAGTGCATGCACAACAAAAAATTGTGTGTCTTTAATTACAAATCTCCTTAAAATTCGAAGCATGGGCTCCAATGAATGAAAGATGTTTTACTCATCCATAATGCAGGATAAACTCTTCCCCTTATCTTGTATGGAAAAATGGGACATTTTTCACCCCTTCCCAATCCAATCAGAGTTATGGAAAGCATTAATAAGGTTTCTTAAACATGATACTTACTCTTCCAAGAATTTAGGAGATTTAATATCCACATGGAGGCACGTGGGTTCACCTTGTTAAGAAATATCTTATCACGTTCATTCATAAAGGGGGGTTTTTAATTGTGAAAAATAAGGTCAATATATTGTAGGTACTGGGGGGTGAGGGAATAGGTTATGGGGGGTTTACATATTTAGGGGTATAAAAGGTGGTTTATAGTAAAAATAAGGAATATATTGTAAAATTAAGGGTTTTTTAAATGGAAATATGTATTGGGAGGGGGGATCAACAAAAGTTTTTTGTAATTAATTATCAATATCTACTGAAAGTAGGGGTATTCTTTAATATCCCGTGAGCGAAGGCGCTATCGCATGGTTTCACTAAGTGAAGACCCTGTGCATGGAGGTTCCCTTGTGTAATAAGCTACTAAATCCACTTTAAACAATAATTAAGTGCTAAACTGGGTTAGTGAGAGAGAATAGGTAGTAAGCACTAATTTTCGAGGTATAAGGGAATATCAAGTGTTTTATAAGCTTATCAAAAGCATGACTAAACTACCATTCATCTCATTGGTTTGGGACCTTTTTCTTATATAAGCAAATTCATACCAAATTAAAAAAAATTGCCTAAACCTCCCCTTAACAGCCTCAACACAAAGATAGGATTGAGGAAACTAGTACCGCAATATCATCTCTCACATGGAGTGTATTTTAGTATAACATGATTTTGGTAGCTTCATGTCAAGAACCTGTTCAGGCCTGGAAATTCGCAGGCAACAATAGCAAGGGATTCTCCCCAGTCAACGTTCCCAACTAGCCCGTGATTGTTTGGTGTAGCGAATCCGTCTGGTTTGCGGTTCGGCTACCGTGGGTCAAGTAACAAAACGGGTTTACCGGTTGCGGCCCGATCCACCATATATATTTTTGTATTTTGACTTAAAGTATGATATGCACGTGCCTCATTAACAATGCAGGGTGATAAGAATGCAAGGAGCAGTCACAAAGTGATGCGCAGGTTCTTACCTCTCATCTTAGAACTCACAAGCATCTAAATCACATGTGTAGTAATAAAGTAAAACTAACTATCTACCTATCCCCGGGGAGCCAAATTGTAACTTATTTATGAGTAATGTATATTGTGCATGCATCATAAAGAGAAATTACAGATAGCTCATATTCCTTCCCACAAGACATGAACGATTAAGATATTTAGACAATCAGATAGCTAATTGTTTATGAACAACATTCATTACTCATGGTGGTAATTTCACAGAATAAACCAGAAATCATTCAAACAAGAACATAGGCTGTAAGAGTTAGAACGATCTCACAGTTGATGGACAAAAGCTGGAAAAACGAAATAGTTCATCTTTCACCAATCCATAGCATAACATTTGAATGTCCCACCAAACTTTCTCCAACAGGAAAACACTAATTCTTTATTGCAAAAAAAAGTAGTTCTTCTTACAATATCTCGTTACTTGTCTAATTGGGAAAAAAGCCCCTTCTTCTTCTAAGTCTTCTATATTTATACAAAAAAGGATGAGACTGTTGGGTTGCCCACAAATAACCCTTGGGCTTCCCCAACCCTTCGCCTCCCAAAATTTCACTTTCATCAAGTGTTTACAAAATTGTTACATATTACAAAAGTGAACAATCTTTCACGAGGAGGGCCCCACTTGACTATTCAGAAATTTCTTCCACGCTAAAGCCTCAGAGGCGATGCCTTCAAACTCACAAGGTTCCAAAAAATGAATGTTTATCTCGAACTTCGCAGCCTGGTTCTTGATGGATTCAATTCTAGCTCTGCTCAAACGAAGCTGATCTTCTAACAGCTACACACTGACTACGGAATGACCCACTTCATCCCTTAAGGTCTGGTCGTCGAGAGCTTTAATGTGTTGTATTTTCTCTTCCTCCTCTTGGTACCTTTTCTACAAAATTTCCACAAACAAGTTGTGGTCCGAGAAAGCATCCATTCTCTGTTCAGCTTCTACTTGGCATCGGTTATAGGTGATCAAGAGCCTTCTGCAGAATTCTGTGCATGCCCCTTTCGTCTTTCTAACAGCCTTTTTGAATTCTTCGGCTGTGTTAATAGCAAACTCCAATAAGTCATAATCTTGCTTAAGGTCATGTCGATCTTTCGAGGGCAGCTCTGTAGGAGTTTCTTCATTATTTTCCAGCCTTGCCATTCTTACTGTCAGGACTTTCAGGGTATCCTGAGATCTATCAACAAAATAGGAGGAGGTCTCCAGAATCTCCTCCACTAGACCATCTACTTGCAAAACTTTGCATCTTTCCTCTTCTATGGTCGTCTGCAGCTGAAGCATCTTGGCCTTTTGTACCAGCACATGTTCCTTGAAATGTTGGAGATTAACTTGTTTCTCTTTTGCTTCCTCTAAAGCTGCTATCAGAGAAGTAATCTGCTCTTGAAATTTTGTCTCTTGTTCTTGAGATTGCTTCTCGCTTTCCTCCAAGGTGGTCTTTTGTAGCTCTAAGTCTTCTATCTTTCCTAGCAGTTGTTCCTTCTCCGTCCTTAACTCTTGATACTCTTGCTGTATTTTCTCCAAACACTCTTGTGCAGTCTCCATAGATCTTCTTTCTGTTTGGAGAACCTGCAGTTCAGCCTTTGACTTCACCTCCTTTTGCATGTCTTCAAATTTTCTCTTCAGCTTACTGTTTTCTTCTCTCTCCTTTCTTAATGTGTCTTTCAGCTGAGAAGAAGACTTTTTAGATTGCTCTAGATCTGTCATTATTTTGTCTACATTATCCTCCGAAGCGTGGATCAATGCAACTCCTGCTCTAATAGTGAATCTGGAATCTCGGTCTGTTCCATATACAATGGTCGTATCCGTTATCATCTTCCTGGACATACCTCCTATTTCAACCTTCTTTTCAGTTCTCTTCACTATCCTCTTTTTTTTCTTGTCATAGAAGATAGTATTAAAATCATGGATTTCTTCCCCTATCTTCTGTTCAAAGGGTATCAGTCTAAGTGTGGGGACCATAGACAATCCATGTGTGCTGACAGCAGGTGCTTCTAGGTCCTGAACCTCAGGGTTCTCAATGTTCTGGGTTTGAATGCCAGCTATGTCAGAGGCTGACTGTTCTGTCGATGTCTGAGTCAGCTTTATCCTCTCTACCTCCTGTTTCTGAAGCTCCTCATCAAGCTTCCTTTTCCTTTCTTCTTCTTCAATTCTTGCATCTTCTTCTGCTTTTCTAGCTGCCTCTTGTGCAACTCTTCTTTTCTCTTCCTCTTCTCCCTTCAGCCACCCTTCAGCTTCTTGGGCCAACCTTTGGGCTTCTTCGTTTCTTTTCCTAGCTTCTTCATCAGCTTTTGCTTGTTCATCCTGCCCCTTCCCACCTTTGGTGGCGATATTCTTCTTGAACCTTTTCCTCAGGGCTGTTATGTTCAATGCACTGCAGAAAACAGACTCCTCCTTGTCCCAGTGGTGAGCGTATTCAAAATGGACGTTGGCTTCTTTGCAGCGTTCAGCCTTTGTTTTGGGAGTCATTCCTATGGAAGGGCATTTCCCCAAAATGAAACTTTTCTAACTCCTCCACGAACTCATTTTCTTTCTTTACTCTGGTGAACTTATAGCTCCCCAACTTGAAAGGCAAAGGGGTATAGGCAGCCTTCTTATGTTCAAATAAAAAGATTCCTATACCATCTAGGAAGACTTGCCTAACTGCATCTTTATGAATGATATAATCTATGGCATATTTGGGCAGTAGGGAGGGTGCTCTAGAGCCTCCAAACATTCTGAAATAGAGCCTATCTTCAGTCAGGTAATAATCTGCATACTCTTCAATTACCTGCAATGCCTCTTCTGACATGCAGTCACATTCTTTCAGGAAAATAAGAGTATACAATGGCATGATGAAATGTTCGCAGACTTCCCTGTAGTGGATGTGGTACTTGTGAGCCCACAGTGGCTTGTATGCAGAGTAAACAAGCATCCTCTCCCTGTCCCAGATACACCTTAGGCTAGGGAAAGGTTGATTGCATAATATACAATCAACGAGTATGGAACTCATGTAAAATTCTGACTTCTTTTGGGACACTCCTCCAAAAACTGAGGCCATACAGGCTGAAAGACTATTTGACACTATGTTGGCCCAGTTGAAAATGGTCCCCTGGGTCGCAACATAAAAAATAATTGGCATCCACTCCAATTTGAAGCTCTTGCCATGAGCTCTCCCAAAAATCCTATTAAGCATTAAGGCGATGAACTTGTATGGGGTCCTCAAGCTTGTTGTGTCATATTCTCCCATCGGCCTACTTCTAAAGTTTCTTCCAGGCAACAACATTCTTTTGAGGGTCTCAAAGAGGTCCATTCTGATGTTTCTCAGCCAATCGTCAGACAAAAATATTTGTGCTTCTAGCAGGTGGTAGGCCAGGGCTACATATCCTGGGCTATAGGTAGCATAGCCTTGTTTGTCAACATTTTCAAGGATCATAGTGGTGACATCTACCCTGGGTAGAATCCACCCAATCACTTCAGAGCATGGGAAGAGCTCTGGTCTTGTAGCAATCTTCATCAGTGAAGACCTTTCTATATTTGCGTATATGCCTTCTTCCTCAAAGCCTATATCAGGCACCTCTCGATGCGTGATCAACCTATAGATGTCTCCCCATTGGTACTCAGGCTCTACACCAGTTATGCACTTGGTGTCCTCATAGATATATTCGGTCTTGGTGATAATTTCCACGTCGGGATCTTCTTCGACTACAAGGACCTTCTTCTTTTGTCGCTTCAACATTTTGAGTTCGGAATCTTCCTTTCATGTATGAAATTATAATCATTAGGCCATTTTTGGATAAGTTGCAAATATTGAGACAACAATGTGCAATGTTTTACCTCATCTATGTTTAACAAGATGGAAATTAATTAAATGAAGAAAATATGTGCAGGCTAATACTTTTGTCTAATACTAAAAACAGTTCCATCAACAAATCTCGAGTGGGAAACAAAATCTACATTAAAGTGAAGAGACGTCGGGCTCTCTGTGGGCGCCATGATCATCGCACTGTGTGGAATGACAGGGGAACTGATTCAAGTTTTTCAACGGTGCTTTTTCAAGAAAAACACTGTCTGTGTGCCATCTATGGTCCGTCAATGGTTACGCGGTGTTATACAACCCTTAACCGGTTCGGGTTCGTGAACCGAGTCGCTTGAAACAGCGTGGTGAAACGCGGCTTTGGTTTGAAGGATACGGGAAACATGAGAGGGGAAACCAGTCCAATACTCACAGGGAGGCCATGAAAAACATTCTCCTAACGACCTATCACTAGACGGGGCAGACTGGTGCAAACAACGTAACGGTCGTCTGCACCAATTTCCCCAACCACCAAGCGCAAGGTCGAAAAACATAACGGTCGTGGAGGAAAAATACCCTGCGGGCCACAAAACGCCCCTACTGATAGTTACGCTACAAGCCCCCACTATATATGCATGTAAACGACAGGGCCAAGGGAAAACGTCCGTAAAAACCTAACCGCGGAACAATCATTAAAACAATTGAACGAAATGGGATAATGCATCTAAGAGCCTACCTGGCACTACTGCGTGACCGACGAGAAGAGGACTGTTAAGCTTCCATGGTTGAGCCACCTGGAAACGAGGGTACACCGACAACGGGTGTCCGACCGAGCTTGAGCGAACGACAGTGCATGAAAATGACAGAGCACGACAGTCCAAAAATAGCAATAGAATAATCAACACTCGACCCCATATATATATATGGTCAACCATAAGCGGTGGGAAAAAATATCAGACGGTGGAAACATAAGGATCGGAGGTCACAAGAACATCTCCTCCCGCAACGTCGGGTGGTAAAACAACTAAGATAACTGCCGAGAGATCCAGGAAAAGTCATGTATCGGAGCTCGCAAGACTAAACGTCGGAGTGATAATGGGATAAGGAGCCACAACAGCGGAATCATACAAGACACGACCTCCCGCAATAGGCAAAAATCTAGATCGGAGGAAATAACAACTAAATGACCCGAAAGATAGCGCTTTCTGCAGCCGCAAGGGCGGAAGCCCAAAACTTAAGGCTCAACGAAACAACAAAGCGGGGTTGAAAAGTCAATGTATCGGGGGACTTCACAATCTATCGTCCGCAATTGCAGAGAACATAGAAACATGTTCCGACATAAAACCAAAAGTCATCCGATGGAGACAAAGATACATCGGAGAGAAAAATATCAAAGGTAAAGCTTATTATTTCTCTACAACAGCAGAAGCGCAAGCGAATAAACCTCCGATGCAAACACTTGAAAACGCAGTCAAAGGCAATGATAAACTTAAACAGACAGTGGATCATTTCAGGCATTAGGAAAAGTCTTTCTGAAAAATCATTGAATCAAATCAAAGAAGAAAATCAAACCAATATAAGCAAAAGGAGGGTCCCGAAATTTTTTGAATTTTGGGAAAATGTTGCAGTTGCAACAATTGGTGACTACCTGGTGAACCCCAGATTTCTGACTTAACTTCTTCCCAATGCAAGACCGTCTAATTGAAAAGTTGAAATCTTCTAGATGTTTGTAATCCTAAGCTGGCCAACCCATGCATTTAAATCGTTGAGAAGCAGCCCATTCTTTAGGCAATGGTAACATTCAAAATATTGCAAGTCTGAATAACTCTTTTGAGGCCTAATAAGTGAGATTTATTTTACCCCTGTCCTTAGGTAGTTTCTAGCTTGGACACCACAGGATTGTAACATATGGTAAACAACACTATCCATTTGTTCCTCATTCCCATGCCAATTGCACTTTTGTGCCATTTGAACTTTAGTTCTTTTGAGTCCTCCATCTGCCTTTCTTTCTTAATTTTATTCAGGCTCCTCTATCCTTAGTGTTCTTTTGTGTGAGAGAAGAATTTACTTTTCATCTCATGGACGGAGAAGAACTTTGGCAATTTGAAATTCATACTTTTGATACCTTGCTTTGATATGCATTGTTTCTTTTAAGGATTTTTGACTCTTGATAGCCTTTAGGATTTTCTGGAATGATGGCATGGGATCATTTATATATGATACATGTTTTACCTTGCTTCCTTCCCGTGGGTCCTTCGCTATCACTCCCTTGGATATTTTAGATGTGAAATGGATGGAGCCTCGAAATAGTATTTTAGACCTCTTAATTCTGAGTTATTTACAGGGGTTAAGTAGGGCTTCAACGAATGCATGGCCAATTAGGAACACTGCTACTAGAAGACATTCTATGTTTTAAAAGCACAGTCTTTTGCTCAAGATTTCAGTTAATTAAGAACCCTAATGTTTCCATTGCAACCAAAAGTTTGCCTCTTTATTCAAAACCGAATTAACTAGCATCAAAGCATTTAAACAAAAAGAAAACAGCATCAAAGCATTAAACAAAAAGAAAACAGCATCAAAGCATTAAACAAAAAGAAAACAACATCAAATTATTTATGTACAGAATCATTAAAACAAAAGAAACAAAAAATTTCCCACTCCTGAAAAACCTTTAATCTGGTGAGTTAAGGGGTGGGCTGGATTGTAGACATGAGATACCTAACCATGATCTAGCTGTGCTATTTTTGAAATCGAAAACATGTCTACTAGTCTACAGTCATCCTTATCAGCCTGAGGAAGTTGAAGGAGCTCAGGCTGAGCGTCAATCATAGAACTGGCCTTTCCTAAGATATGATATCTTAGTTCAAGTTCAGTTAGATAATTTCCCAGAACAGAATTAGCAGATTCATTTCCTTCCCCCAGCTTAGTGACAGTATGTTTCATGTAAGGTTCCCTCATAATTTTGATCTGACTTGGGGTACCCTTATGCGGTAACCATAAATGAGACCAGTCTAAAGCAAAATAACCTTTTAACCTGGCAGACCAATCTCGGTTAAGAATAAGCCCATATCCATCCGGTATGTCAGTCACCATAATGTCAATAAATTGACATATCTTGTTATTAGCAGATAAGCGTATGAGAACATTCTTCATTTCTCCCACTACTTTGACACCAGTTCTGTCTAGTTGCACTACTTCCCAGGCTGTGGGATTTAGTTTCCCATTAATCTTTTCGCAGACTTCAAGTGGCATAACATTTACCGATGACCCAGAATCTACCAAGCAATTATTCACATTATGATTCAGCACTTCTAGAGTCAAAAGAAAAGGCGGAGTTTTAGCTTTTTCTTCCCAACTTGGTTCGATGTCTTCTTCTCCCGGTTGGTTTTGAGTGGGTACATCTTCTTTAAGCTCCTTAGTTTTTTCAGTGTTTCCTTCCTTAACATCCACCTGTCCTTCTATGAGTTTGGCAGGCTCGTTGATTGGCTCTGTTTCCTGGTTGTCAGTAGTTCTATCTTCAGCATTGTCATATATCTGTCTCTTGACATTCTTTTGCAATTTCTTAATCTTTGAAATTATTGCATTGTCTTTAATCGTCAGGTCCATATCTTTTGTTGCTGTTGGTGTGTATTCAGATTTAAGAGTGTTCTCTTCTGTGTCGAAAAGTGAGACACCATCCCATAAGAACATGGTATCATCTTCTTGTTTCTCTATGGTCTTGTTATCCTTTTCTTTTTTACCACTGTCCTTAGTCAATTTAGAGTCCAGTAGCTGAGTCATTACCAGCGTCATCGAATTTAACCATTGAGGACAATTCTTTTCAGAATGAGGTTGTTGGTGAAAAGTGCAGAAATTGTCCCCCCCTACCTCTGTTATATTCATTGATGCTGAATTTGGTGGAGGGATTTTCAATTGGTTGTTATCCTCCCTTTTTTGGTAGTAGGGTTTATAAGTTTTCTGCCCTTTCTTTCTCCAGATCTATTATTCGGTTGGAGAGTTTTTGAATCATTTTCAACATTCCCTCAAAATCATGCGATTGCTCCTCTTTTGGTTTAGACAACAACAAGGCTCTTCCCTCTGCAGTCTTTTCTCTCGGTTGCTTGGGATAGTCTTCTATACTTTCCTTTTCAGCCTCTACCCTTTCTACTTCTTCATAAGTCTCTGTCAACGTAGGGCAAGCTTTCATTTTGGAAAACATGGCCAGCTCAAGTCCTAGGGCTGAGGTATAATATTCAATTAGGACCTTGTCTGAGGGTCTGTTAGTTTCAGAAAAGTTTTTTAGGTATGTTGAAAACCTTTGAGTGAAACGATGTACCTTATCGTTCTTTTCTGTTTTTAGAAAACCAAGACCTTTCATTAGTGAGGCATGTGTCTTTTGGGCTGCGTATTTACTCCTAAAAATCCTTTTGAAAGTGTCCCAATCGAGAATAGAGTTTGCAGGCAAACTGAAATACCAGGATGTTGCTACTCCTTTAAGGGTATGTGGGAACAATCTACAGACAACATCCTCATGTACCCCAGCCCTCAGCCCTTCTATTTCCAAATAGAAACTTTGCAAGTGGTCATCTACATCAATCCTTTCATCAAGATCAAACTTAGGCAGCAGCTTCTCAAAAGCTTGAGGTAAGTTATGCAATGGAGGTGTTAGGTTCAAAGGTGATCTATCTCTCCAAGCAGGCAGTGGGTTGGGCTGATTCACATTTATACCAGCCATGAGCAAAGGTGAAAGAACAGGAGTCTGAGTAAGGATCAACGTAAGGTGAAACTAGGCTTGCCTGCTTCAAAGGTGGAACAAAAACCTATAAGTCCGCTTCTACAAATCCTTCCAAATGCTGAGTACTTGGGTTAGGTCAAAAGCTTCCAAATATCTGTTTGTGGGGTAATCTTGGGAAAACAGGTTTTCATTGCCAGCCATGCACTGGCGGCCCTCCTTCTAGTGCCAGAAACTGTTGGTACATAAATAATTTGATTTTGTTTTCTTTTTGTTTAATGCTTTCATGTTGTTTTCTTTTTGTTTAAATGCTTTGATGCGAGTTAATTCGGTTTTGAATAAAGAGGCAAACTTTTGGTTGCAATGGAAACATCAGGGTTCTTAATTAACTGAAATCTTGAGCAAAAGACTGTGCTTTTAAAACATAGAATGTCTTCTAGTAGCAGTGTTCCTAATTGGCCATGCATTCATTGAATCCCTACTTAACCCCTGTAAATAAATCAGAATTAAGAGGTCCGGAATACTATTTCAAGGCTCCATCCATTTCACATCTAAAATATCCAAGGGAGTGATAGCGAAGGACCCACGGGAAGGAAGCAAGGTAAACCGTGTATCATATATAAATGATCCCATGCCATCATTCTAGAAAAGCCTAAAGGCTATCAAGTGTCAAAACTCCTTAAAAGAAACAATGCATATCAAAGCAAGGTATCAAAAGTATGAATTTCAAATTGCCAAAGTTCTTCTTCGTCCGTGAGATGAAAAGTAAATTCTTCTCTCACACAAAAGGACACTAAGGATAGAGAAGCCTGAATAAAACTCAGAAAGAAAGGAAGATGGAGGACTCAAAAGAACTAAAGTTCAAATGGCACAAAAGTGCAATTGGCATGGGAATGAGGAACAAAGGGATAGTGTTGTTTACCATATGTTACAATCCTGTGGTGTCCAATCTAGAAACTACCAAAGGACAGGGGTAAAATAAATCTCACTTATTAGGCCTCAAAAGAGTTATTCAGATTTGCAATATTTTGAATGTTACCATTTCCTAAAGAATGGGATGCTTCTCAACGATTTAAATGCATGGGTTGGCCAGCTGAGGAATACAAACATCTAGAAGATTTCAACTTTTCAACTAGACGGTCTTGCACTGGGAAGAAGTTAAGTCAGAAATCTGGGGTTCACCAGGTAGTCGCCAATTGTTGCAGCTGCAACAGAACCATTATCTATTAATGCTAGAACACAACCCAATGATTTGACTTTCTACTCCTACGAATATGCCTAACCCCCCAATAGCCTCAACACAAAGATATTATTTATGCCACTAGTACTGCAATATCATCCCTCACATGGAGTCTAGTTCAATATAACATGATTTTGGTAGCTTCTTGTCAAGATCCATTATCTATTAATGCTAGAACACAAGGTTTAGGTCGTACATACTACACTCAATCTATACCATGCAAAACATATTGGTAATTTGGACATTTTGGATCCATTCTAGTTGTTCCGCATCGATGCTCTCACTGTGGGAATACTTGTCATGGAATGAAACAAGATCCTATTCAATATAGTTTCTTTGATTAGGTTAGTGAAACCTATTTTTATCTTATTTTAATTAAGTATGTGTTTATCTTTACAGTGGAAAAATATTTAATAAACATAACTTTAGAGAAATGTAATTGAATTTTAGTTTCTGGGAAGTCTAGATATTTTGAGAAGATACACTTGCACTGAGGTGAGGGACACATATTCTTTCGAACTTGATGTAGTGATTGTAGGAACATGTAATCTTGGGGCACCTCGCACTTGGGTATTTAGATGAATTTATGCTTACCTACTTCAATGAACATTCATTAGGATTTACAAATTTATTATTTTGAAAATGTTCAATTTATTCATAACGAAACCATTATTATGTTGTTGTATTTCTATTGGTTTCTACTAAATAGACCAAAAAACCATCTCCACCTTCAGTTGAAATATCACTCCATACTCAAGCACCATGTGTGAAGTTCAATGTGATGCTATTGTCAAATTTGTTATCTTAATTTAGTTCATTCTATTTTTTGGTACTATATTAGTGATGTGTAAGGAAGCCCCGTCATTTTTATTTCATTCACCATTATGACTTTTCGATGTACATCATGAACCCACATTATTCATTCTATAGTATGGGTCTAATCATTAGGTTCTATGTCCCATCCCTAAGGATATCATGTATTTTTACTAGCGTTGCCATTTCTGAATATGTAGCTTTGCTTTAAATAATGTTAAATATAAAGCTTTAATATCTTGGATCTTGGTCAGTTTGAAGTACCATGGCTCAGAATAAGCTTTAAGTTTGGGATGATGGGAAACATCAAAATATCGTAAAGATTATTGTGGCAGTGAAGGAAGATAAGCTAACTTCGATTCAATTCCGGTAAGTTGAATCCGATGGCAGTACTGTCAACTTTCATGTACATGGAAAAGCCGATGGCAAGGGAAAAAAGGTAAAGAGAATCCTTTCGACGCAATGTTGCAAGAAGGCCTCGAATTTCAAATTTAACAAACTGATATTTGATGACGGTTTTGTATTTTTTATTTTATCACTTTACTTTTTATGTATGTATATGAGTGTCAAAATTTGTTTTATTTTTTAAGATTTTAGTTTAACATTTTTGTAATATTTATAAATTTTAATTAGTGTAAATTTTAACCACTAATCATCTATATATAAAAGTAAACTAAACCTAAGGAATTAACTCAAACATGTCACAAAAACCATATATAAAACACATGATTTAAAAACAAATCTATATAAAAAAAAACTAATACTAATAAGAAAAATTAGCTTAAAAACAAATTACATTATGAAACATCAATTAAAACTAAAATAATTATATATTTCATAACCAACAATAATATAATAATCTTGTAATTCTAATTACAATAATTTTTAGTAAAAGAAATTGCAATTTTTTTTAAAATAAGATAATTATAATTTAATTATAGCAATAAGTTAATTATTATGTATAAATCCTTATCAAAATAAAAAAAATCTATACAACTTATCATTTTTTATTTTTAAGAAAATTGTATATTTCTATAAACATAGAATAATTGTATTGTAATTATACTAATATTTTTGATAACTAAGCATTTTAAAATAAAATATGTATACACTTTTCTTCTTAAATAATAAAAATAAATAATAAACTAAATAAAATTCTAAAAATAAATATCAATTACAATATATAAGTACGCTTTGGCATGCTTACCAATTCTAAAAATAAGTATTAGTTACAATATATAAGTATGGTTTTCCACCCATAGGCATTCACATTGGTTTGCTACATTAGAATTTGAGGATTTCAATATTGTTCAAGTTGCATATTTCCATGGCTTAAATGGTTTTTGTCCAATTTCGCATATGTATAATGCTTGCAAGCCTAATTTGTTTTTGTTCAAATTGTCATTCCAATAAATTGAATCAATTATAAAATGTTACAATTGATCATTTTTAAATTGGATTTCTATTAAAAAAAATGAAAAAAATATTTCCATTTGTCCTACCCCACGAATTATTTTTCTATAACTTTCCCACCCATTATAGTTTCATCCAACAAAATTATGCATAGCCCCAATTAAATAAAGCCCTAATTTATCAGAGCATGTGAAGCACGATATCTTTTTTCGCAACTAATTTGGATTGCATGTTTTTCTATAAAACTTTGGAGATTTTAGTTGATCCATAACCTATTAAACCTTTTTATAAAAAAACTATATTCTATACATATGGATGCATGAAACTAAGTCTGAAACTCAATTCTCTGCTAAATTTTTTATATAAAAAATTATTTTCTATACATTTTGATTTATGAAACTAGTTCTGAAACTCAATTTTCTATCAAATTTATTATATAAATTTCACTTAAAAACAAATCCGAGTGAGATTCATTTAAAAAAAATATTAAGTAAGGAAGAAGGTGGAATTTCATAAAACAATGGGCCATAAAACAACGGGGCATGGTGGATTGTGAATACTTACCTTCTTATGTTGTATTCTTGGTAAGTTTGTGGCCACTGGCAGCTTCTTTGATGTTCTGGTTCATGGTTCATGGAACTTAACTGATGAAATTTCTATTGGACTTGAGGTCTTCAGGCTTCATCTATCACCACTCAAATTCCATTAACTTAGAATCTAACGATTTCAATATCTTTGAAGTTGCATATTTGAGTTGCTCACATCATCATTTTTGGATTATGGGTACCCCATAAAACAAGGTATCCAGAGCCTTGCCCTGGGTACACCTATGCTGGACACCAAAACTATTACACCTGCTAAGCCAAAGTGACCAGATTAGTGAAGGAGCACATTTCATATTATTTAGCCGCTATTGTCTATTAAGAAATCTGCCAACATTTTCCCAAACAACTCATTTTATTGATTCACCACTTGAACACAAAGACTACTCGCTTCTGCTTGCTGCTCTCCCCAGCCCTTGCTTGCTCTCTTGCAACGTGGTTCTCCCTATCTAAAAAGTGGTATGCTTATTGACTGTGGAAAGCCGAGGATAAATAAAAGAGCTACAGGTTTGTAAAATATAAGTTTGATGGGTCGGTCTGTAATTTGTGGTTGAGAATTTTAGATTAAACTGTAATTCCTATTCAATAAACTGTATATCTCGTAAACTGGAAATACTTTACTTGCTAGTGCCATGCTAGTAGGTACATACTTTACTTGCCAGTGCTATGCTTGAAGGTACTAGTATTTATGACGGTTGTTGGACACCACTAAACGTCAATTTGACTGTCCTCGTTTCCTGATAAACGTAGACATTGACATCTTAGATATAATATTACATGTCAAATACGTCTCACATGATGTCAAATTCTAGGCCTGGTTGCCAAGTGATAGAGTTACTTAGAATGATATTGACTTCATGTGCTTTTTTTCTTGACAGTTCACCTTGGATCCAAATGAACACCTAATTTTCACGAATATGAGTCAATCTACTGATTCTCATGGTAAAATTATATATTTGAAGTTTGAAACCAACAAGGGAAGGACATTCACTCCTGTCGGTAAACAAGACGTACAGATAACGGAGAGCAAGGGCAAGATAATATGGTTTTTGGGGATAGAGGGTGACGCTTATGTTTATGCCCCCATTGGATCCCATGAAGAAGAGCAATTTCTTTTAATGTATACGCTAAATTCCTGGGCTTAGAATTCTACGGACTAGACCATATATTTTATTGTAAATAAAACAAGCATACTCCCAAAGAGGGGAAATGAAACACCGAAGAGAACTTCGATATGTTTTAAAAATGAGAGAAAATTGTGTGTAGCTAATATAAGTTTATGTGATAAAAGAATGTCCAGGAAAAAATGTGAAAACAAGTTACATCAAACTTCTAAATGGCCACATAGGTGAAAATAAGTTTCCTCCAAAAAGCTTTTGTACATAAAGTATTTAAATTTGAAGACATTCGGTGAATAATTCAATGTTTTCGCCTCAATCCTTTGAATTCCAATGGAATCTTACAAAGCAAGAAAGTCCAAAAATCCAAGGGGCATAATTATAGGATTTTTCCAAGTTTTATGTAGCTTTAGAAAACCTTGAAACCCCTGGACATGGAGGAACTATACCTTTGAAACTGAGACCCGACCTGGACATGGTGATACTATAGCTTTGAAATTGAAACTTGAACTATATGAGACATTAAAATTTATGCACATAATAATTTGCACAAGCGACACCATTTTTCCTGTCGACCATTCTCATGGGTCCTCTTATAATCTCATGTATTGAAGATCATTGAATGGCCAAACAAGGTTGACAGCAGAAGAAAATATTTTGTTTCAAGTTTTTAATATCCCAAGTCAATCTTTGTATTGAATATTGATAGTATATAGTCAGGATGTCCATTAGTAGTTTGTTGCTTAATTTTCATGACGTAATGGATGCAGAAGCCAACCCCCTTCGACGCACATATTGTGGCTCACGAGGCACAATTTTGATAGATGTAACAATTCCATTGAATTTCTTTTTAAATTTTCTCTTCACTACACGTAAAGGAAAAGGAATGGTACCCTTCGCTCCTCGTAGATCCCAAAACCATCACGATGGAATGTGAAGGCCCTATGAGTCGTAAGATTTGATATACGAAACTAAAAATTACAATCCAATGAACACAAAGTCATTTTCTTATTGTTACATTTATTTTCAAAATAAATTATATATATATATGACCTCTCATTATACTCCCATAAAACTTTCTTCAACCTTTAGATTCGCATAAGTTTTTCTCTCTTTTTCAAGTTTTGGAACTTCGGTTAGCTCCATTAGTAGAGCTCATTGTCGGATAAATTTTTTTTCAAAACCATGGTTGTGGCCTATCCTGTTGATTTTTTAAATCCCAACCAACCTTCAAATCACCCACGTGTTTTCCAGTGCAATGCCTTTCTGGCTCACAAAGTTTGGGTTTTCATATGTACAATTCGAGTGTCCAATGGACCTACACAGTTGTGTTTTAGATGATATGCATGACCGCCAAGTGTCCCATGGAAACTGTGGAAGTAGACGGTTGGAATGATACAAATATGTATTAAAGAAACAATGAATTCATATCACAAATCTAAATGGTTGAGATAAACATGTATTACATAAGGCATTTTCCCCCATTTCTCCTTTAACATCTTCACCTATTGTAGGGTTTGGAATTCTTGATATTTATTAATATAATTACAAATAATGTCCGTACACCTACAATTGCAATAAACTACGAATATGACTATGAATATGTATCAACATAATATATTAATGACAAATGAGTATGAATGGCAATTCCCTCTGAATTTCAACTCTTGTCTTTGACTATAGGGACTTGTAAATAATGTATCAATGCCATAGATGAAAATATAGGGTGGATTCATTATCGATTTGGATTGTTCCTATGGAAACCAACTTGCTCATTCCATTAAAAAAAAATCATGATGTCTTCAAAATTATAACATTAGGTTTAATGGCATGGAAATATAGAAATATCTATAAGACTTTATGTTTTCTAAGATAAACTGGGAAGAGGGGAAAAAAGTGTAAGTTCTATGTCATTATTTTCACTTGTAATTACTATATATGACCTGTATAATTAAATTTGTAAAAGTTAATATGAAAACCATGTAGTAACCATTAAAATGGGAATTTAAACATACTCATAAGTACAAATTTCATAACAAGATGCACAAAAACAGTTATATTAGGAATTTGATAGGCACTACCAAACTCACCAATTAACTTCTGCATGCATACTATCAAGAAACCCATTGTTAAACATGGATTCTGATTAAGTAACAAGATGAGTTGAGTGTTTCGAGACATTAACATGGGATTAGGAAAGGGATTGTACTTAACATTATGTTTCAAGAATATGACAAATGGATCTATGCATTTTATGATTCTGAGACTTCTATTAATAGTATTAATTATGTAGAGGCTAAAATCAATGTATCACAAACAATGTTAAAAAATACAATGTTCACATGATACGATTATTTGGTTGATTTAAGTTAGATCAATCAAATCACATACATCAATTACGAATTTCTCTAAGTCCTTTAATCAAGAATGGATGAAGCCTCGAAAATTAATCGTAGTTGACAACTACTAACTTTGATATAAAAACAAATGCCACCTATTTGTGAACCAAACATATTTGATTACCATGTACTTGTCTCATAGTTTGAGAGTTCAATTAGATCTTTAAAATCCCCAACATCTATCCGCCACATTAGCAATCTAGTGGACATTCAATAAAATAGAAAAAAATAGGCACACATGTTTGGTTTTTCATGATATATTAATACTCGTCCATGGAAGATTCTTAATTTGTATTACTAGTACATTCTACATGCAATTGTGGATTTGTAGCAACAACCATGTAGCAATCATTAGAGGAAATTTCAACTCAAAATGGGCCTTTTAACTTTTATTCAAATTCCATGTCATCATGTGTTAGCCAATGAAATTGCTTTAAATTTGAAATACCGTATAGGGCTTAAAAACTTTTTTAATATAAATTTGGGGATAGGTATCATAAAAAAAACTACTTTTTTTGTTTGTATTTTTGACATATCTCCCCGTGTTTTTACTCAAATTTCGATCGAGATAGCTTGTTGGATGTGGGATGCAGAATTAAATTACGCATCCAACGAGTACCCACTCGAAATACTTTTGACGAACCCCGCTACCCCAAAAACAAGAAATACCTGAAAAAACGGAATGATGACATCATCATTCCATTTTTTCAGGTATTTCTTATTTTTGGGGTAGCGGGGTCCGTCAAAAGTATGCCAAGTGGGTACTCGTTGGATGCGGAATTTAATTTCGCATCCATCGAGCTCCCTCGATCGAAATTTGAGTAAAAACACAGGGAGATATGTCAAAAATACAAAACAAAAAGTAGTTTTTTTCTTTTCTTCCTCCAAAATTAATAAATATTATTTTATTATTTTAACTATTATTTTATTAGTTCATTTTAGGAGGCCCATTTTGTGTTGAAATTTCCTCTAATGGTATGGGAATCCAAGGATTTATAACACTGAGTGCAATCGGAGAATCATGAAACTATGAGAGAGTCTTGTTGAAAGCTAGAATTTCAGATCACATTCAAGCATACAGTAAACTCATACACAACCATCAAAAACGATTATTTGGGGAGGGACGTCCAATCCAACTTTAATGTATTCATCTTTGATAACTATTTATACATGATGAGAGAGTTTGGAGTTGTTGTACCCACTCCAAATACTCATTTGTTAAGGTTACTTCTAACTCTTATAATTATACGAATATGATGACATTTAGGAGGTCAAGTGCCCCCCTCAACATCTCCCCCACAAAAAAAGCATTTCTTTGTCCTAGAGAGAACAAATAAATATGCATCAACATCCTGGGTCTCTGCTACTACTGAAGTAGTCCTCACTATGCGTCGACCATACATACTGGTATGCATAGGTAAGTCAACCATGATAGCTTCCAGCTTGATAGGAAAACACACGTGTATAAGGATTTACTGTGGCCGGATACTCTTCAACCTCCATCTTCAATCTGGAAGTATTCCATCGATGTCTCATCCTCTAACAATGACGGTCGACTATCCTTTTCTGCAATGAGGTCTTTTCATAAGAGGAAATTTCAACTCAAAATGGCCCTCCTAAAAAAAATTAATAAAATAATAGTTAAAATAATAAAATGATATTTATTAATTTTGGAGGAAGAAAAGAAAAAAAATACTTTTTTGTTTGTATTTTCAACATCTCCCCAGGTGTTTACTCAAATTTCGTTCGGGAGAGCTCGTTGAATTAAATTCCACATCCAATGAGCTCTCCCGATTGAAATTTGAGTAAAAACATAGGGAGATATGTCGAAAATACAAACAAAAAATGTATTTTTTTTTATGATACCTATCCCCAAATTTATATTTAAAAGGGGTTTAAGACCTATAAGGTATTTAAATTTAAAGCAATTTCATTGGCTAACACATGATGACATGGAATTTGAGTTAAAGTTAAAAGGCCCATTTTGAGTTGAAATTTCCTCTAATGGGTTTAAAGCCTCACCCTGGCTCATCTGACCGACATCTCCATCGATTCAGGCATGTAGAGCCTTTTGGCTCTTCGATTTTCTATGTCATTTCTCTATCTTCTGGCTTTCTGTTGAGGCCTGGAAAATCGTAGGTAATTGTTAGACACTGAGAGGGGGGTGAATCAGTGTGAAGGAAATTTTAAACTTTGCTTAGCTTGTCACAATGAACTACCAATTCATCATTCAACCAATCTCATAATCATTTCATAAACTTCATCATTCACATATTATAGCATTTAAATCATCAAGAACCATAACACAAAAGAACACACCACAATGTAATTTTGTAATCTTTTTGTATTAGTTGTGGTCCGGCTACAACCGTTAGGTAAAATCAGCACCTACTCCAGGACCCTGCCTGGTTTTCTTAGACCCTGCTAAGAAGGGTTTGAGGTATCCTAACCTCAACAGCAAGACAAGCTTGCTTTTACAGTTAAAGCTCACTATCACATCAACTCATCTGTTTCTTCAATCTGTTCTGCTGCTTGTCAATACTACTGATCCTCTGATCAACACTCTCATCAATATTGCTGCAACGCACTTCTCAATCTTCGTTGTTCATCAACACCTGCTCTTCAATACTGCCAAGTCATAAAAGTCTGCTCATCATTTCTGGTTAATCTACTCATCACTGTTGTTCAAGATGCCACATGTCAACATGTCTTCTACTGAGAGTACATTCCATACTGCTGTAGATGTATCACAGAGGTCACTGGACTGTGTATGTCTTTGAACTGTGCAGACTCCAAGCTATGGATGAGGACTGTGGTATGTGTATCATTGGTCAACTTCTTCAGGACTTATGAAGAACTTGCCATCATTCAGATGCTTCATCATGATCTGTCTGCTGTCCAAGAATCAGTGCTACTTATGTCATCAAGGACTCTGTCCATGCTCATCCTGCCAAGTTATCCAATAACTGTCATCAACCATGTCATCAGTCTGTCCAATCAATCACTATTATGTCATGGTTGTCTCTAAAAAAATCAATACAATTGTCACTGCCATGCAAGTGGCCAATGTCATGTCACTTGTTAATTAACTTGTCAAGTCAATAACTTCAATAAGTATTGACACTGCTGTTCATATTTATCTTCTCAGGTCTACAAATTTTATGCTTCAGACTTTCTCAAAGTTTACGTCCAACTTACTACCTTTTAGAATTCTAATTTGTTGTAATCTAGTTATCAATAGTCATATCAAGGCTATCATAGTCTTGGTTCTTCATAGTTCATGCATGTACACAGATCAAACTTCAAAAGAAAAATGTTATACCACAGTAATTTGAATAGCATTCACGCATGCCCAAAAATCAATATGAGATGGAATGTTGTAGATGTAAAGACCTCAGACTTGAGAAAATGGAATGCTGTAGATGTCATTACATGCTGGTAAAGACCTCAGACTTGAGAAAATGGAATGTTGTAGATGTCATTACATGCTGGAAAGAATTCACCAACAAAAGGGCCCGTTTTAGCCAACAGAGAACACCAACCATATCAAAAGAGAACTCGGCTATACAAGTGTCAATGGATGGACTCTTCAGGACTATCATATCTTGAAGTAAAACAAAAAAGAATACAGTCTGCTGCCATGAGTATTGTTGCTACTATTACTGTCTAAATCTGGTGTTCGGATCTCTTCCTTGGTCCACAGACATTCATCACAGTACATCAGTTTTTGACTTGACTATGTATTCCAGTCATCATCCTAGGGTAGTCATCATCATACCATTACACATCATGCATCTTCATACAGGAGGGTTTGCATCATATCATAGCGTTTGCACAATCATTCACTGTTTGTTCTTAACACATAAAGGTCTGCTCTCATCATCATATCTTATATCATTATAAAAGCATCAGCATTGCATGGCATATCACATACATCACACATCAATATTGTATTCACTGTACTGTATATTGTGCATCATTATTACCATCATTACCTTTCATAAGTTGAGGATATCACAACTTTAGGATTACATACCTGAGTTGTGTCACCATTAATGCTATGGATGACCTTCAAAACCAAATTCTTCAAACCCTAGGTCATTGTTTTTACCATCAAACTTGGACTGCTTTCTAAACAGAGATACTCCTGCTACTGCTTCAATTCAGGTTCAGCTTCAGTCTGTTCACTCTCCAAACAACTCTCAAAGAAGTCTTGTATGAAGACTCAACCATAAAATTTGGACTGTTCTCTTCCACTACTGCCACTGAAAATTACAGTCCACTAGCCTTAGCTGCGAGCTTATATCTTCTTCCTTCATTGGATTGGTTTTGACCCCAAACAAGTACAAAATGGACTGCTGTAAACCACCAAGAGATTATTGCTGCTATCTGAGTTTTCCACTGTCCATACTTGCCTCAGTCAATAGCTTACTGCTGTTGTGTTTTACCTCAGTCAAATGTTGGGATTGTTCTGTAGATGACCATCATCCAACACGTGAAGAACTCAGAAATCAAACCAATACCTTACTCCAACTGTGGAAATATTAGGGCATCAAACCAGCATAGACAAAACCTTTAAAAGGTACACAATATGGACTTGACTTAACAAAAGAACCGCAGGTCTGTGATGAGGAAGAAGGAAAAAAAATGACTGCTCCTAGCTGCTGCGAATTTCCTCAGAGCTCCATCGAAATTTTTCACCTTGCAAAAGTGAAGATTTGAGTTGATATTTATACTAACTTTTCACCATATTTTGCTAAGCCGACTTGCATTTTATTTTTTTTAAATTCTGGGCCAACTTCACAAATTAACAATTTAAAAAATATTTTGGGCTGACATGCATACAAATTTTGATTTTGAGCCGACTTATAATAAAAATTAAATCCAAATAATACAAATCTTACTTTTACTAGGATCTCCTTCAAATCTTTAAGTGTTTTACTATTTTACCTCAGTCTACAAATTCATAACAGTTTTTCACACAAACCCTTCCTTAAAGGGTCAAACCTTATCATTGTAATTCTTTGTCATTATTTCTCTGCCACGTCATCAAGGTTCATAGGGTGTCCATTCAACACATCAAATGCTTCATCAAACCCACAAGAGGGACCATGCATCATTAACAAGTTTCCAAATGTGTCCAAGTGCCATGTTCTTCATGGTCATGACCTTCTTGCCATATCATCATCGAAGTGCCATCATGCCACCATATAAGTGGGTGCAAAGACTTCCTCATGCCATAGAACCATCTCCAAGGGTTCTAAAACCCCATGAACCTTCAAGAATGTAGGGACCATCAAATCACCAAGTGAGGGCGCTTCATGGGCTTCTTCAACCACTTTAGCCATGCACAGGGACCTCTATGGTCAAGATACATCAAGACATCACATGTGGGTTTTCCAGACCTTCTCCCGGGGTCCCATGACATCATCATAGCATGAATGACCACAGAATGAGTCATTAATGCTTCTTCCACCCATCTAGGGCTTCTCCAACAACCATCAAGGCTTCAGGACCATCTCCAAGATCTTCAACATCATCAGCAGGGTCTTCAACATCTTCAACAAGGTGGTGGCTTCAAGATTCAAGCTTATGGGTACAGGAACCTTGCCAATTGGGTACAAGGTGCTTCAAGGCACAAACCGACTCTGTAAGGGATCAAGACACTGCAGGTGGGACTTGGTGGCATCAATGACATCCCGTGGGGCCACTGCAAGTCCATGTTGGCATCAATGACAATTTCATCAATAGTAACAACAGTTAGGGATTCTCCCCAATAAATGTTCCCAACTAGCCCGTTACTATTTGGTACGAGGAATCCGTCCGATTTATAGTCCAACTACAGTAGGTCAAGTAACAAATTAAAAGTTTTTACCGGTTACGGCCAGGTCCACCATATATATTTTTAGTTTTTTGAGTTTAAGTTATGATGTGCAAGTGCCTATCTAAAAATGCAAATTGATAGAGATAATGAGTGTCACAATGTGGTGCGCAAGTTCTTACCTCTCATCTTACCTCTCTCACATCTAAATCACAAACAACCATAAAATAACTACAACTAACTAACCTATCCCCAAAGAGCAAAAATTATCAGTTATCAATGAGTAATGTATTTAAGTGCATGTATTAAGAAAAATTATAGATAGTTGTTACTTATTTCAGAACACATTAACATTAATAGAAATATGAACAACAAGATAGCTTATTGTCTATGACAACCTTCATTACTCACAGTGGAAATTTCACAGAATAAACTATAAGACATTCGTAATATGAACATAAATTCAATGAGTTAGAACGATCTCACAGTTAATGGACATAAGCTGAAAATGAAATAGTTCACATTCAACTGATCCATAGCAACGCATTTGAAACATTCCACCAAACTTTCTCCAGTAGAAACTTGTAATTTTTTATTGTAAAAGGAAGTAGTTCTTTTGACAATATACTCTCAAAAATTGCTTGGGAAATAAGTCCCTTCTACATATAAACTCTCCTATATTTATACAAAAAAGAAAAACCTTTGGGCTGCCCCTTGGTGACTTTTGGGCTTCCCCAACCTCTCAATTCCAAAATTTTGTCTTGTAGTAAGTGCTCATAATTTATACAATATATTACATTTCAAAACAAAAAATTTTAAAACACTTTATGAAGAGGGGCCCGCTTAGTCGTTGATGAAATTTTTCCATGCTTGAGCCTCTGCTGCTATACCTTCAACTGCGGAAGGTTCGAGAAAACGGATATTTATCTCATATTTGGCTTCCCGATTCTTTACTTCTTCTATTCTTGCGGGACTAATGTGCAGCTGATCCTCCAAGAGGTGTATACTTACAGCTGCATGTGCAACTCTTCTTCTTCAGTTTTCTTAGTCTTCTGTAAAGTTTTTCATTTTCCGCCCACAGTAGTGATTTTCTATTTAACTCTCTTCTTTAAGGCAGTCATATTCTTTGCACTTCTGAAGTTTTCCTCATCCTTGTCCCAGAAGTTGGTATACTCAAAATGAATGCTTGCCTCCTTGCAGTGCTCTGCTACCTTATTCCAGGAGTCATTCCTGTGAAAGTTCATTTCACCAAAATGGAAATGCTCCAGCTCCTACACAAATTATGCAGTATGTTTTACCTTTGAAAACTTATAACTCCCTAGCCAGAAAGGTATGGCAGGATATACTGTCTTTTTATTCTCAAACAAGAAACTCCCCACACCATCAAGATATACCTGCCTAACTTCCTCTTTATGTAGCACATAATCAGTGGCATATTTAGGGAGTAGAGAAGGTGCCCTGGATCCACCATACATTCTGATATACATTCCTTCCTCAGTTAAATAATAATTTCCATATTCCTCAATGACCTTGAATGCCTCTTCGGACATGCAGTTGCATTCGGTTAGGAAAATTAGAGTGTACAATGGCATGATGAAATGTTCACATATTTCTCTGTAGTAGCCATGGTATTTGTGTGCCCACAATATTTTAAATGTAGTGTATATTAGGGTCCTGTCCCTATCCCAATTACACCTCAAGGCTGGAAAAGACTAGGTACATAGTATACAGTCAACTAAGATAGAGCTCATGTAGAACTCTGATTTCTTCTGTGACACTCTTCCCAAAGATGAAGATATGCATGCTGAGAGGCTATTGGACACTATGTTTTCCCAATTGAATATGGTTCCTTGAGTGGCCACATAGAAAATAATTGGTATCCATCCCAATTTGAAGCTTTTTACGTGAGCTCTCCCAAAAATCTGATTCAGAATTAATGAAATAAATCTATAAGGAGTCTAGAGAGTGGATGTATCATATTCTCCTGATGGCCTGGTTCAAAAGTTCTTCCCTGGTATCATCATTCTTTTTACTATTTCTACCAGGTCCATAGTTATCTCTTTCAACCATCTTTCTGTTAGGTAAATCTGAGAAGGAGGCAGATGATATGCTATGGAGTCATGCGAAGAGCTATATGCAGCATAGCCCTATTTAGTAGTATTTTCCAAGATCATCGTAGTTACATCTTCCCTAGGCAGAATCCAACCGATCACCTCTGAGCATGGGAACAACTCCGGTCTTGTGGCTATTTTCATAAGAGCCGATTTCTCGATGTTTGTATAAATAGTCAGTTCTTTAAATCTTGCATCAGGCACATTCTGATTTGCAATCATCCTGTATATTTCTGCCCATTTATAATCCAGTTCAACCCCGGTGGTAGCTTTCGTATCTTCATATATGTATTACACCTTGGTGATGATTTCAACCTTCGGTTCTCCTTCCACAACTGGAGCCTTCTTCTTCTGTCTTTTAGACATATCTTCTTTGCAACAGTCCCCCTATCATAAACATAGTATGTTCTTAGACGATTTAAGCTTTTAGCAAGTGTTTTAGTAATGAAGAAAAACTGTATCAACCTATTTACCTCTTCCATATGCATTCTTACAAATAAACTATACAGAGTATTAATGAATAAAAAGAAAATGACAACACAAAAAAAACTCCTGCAAGTTATGTCTTAAAATTCTCGAAGTCCACTGTATGCAACTAAAGACACAACCCTGATAGAAAAACTCATCATTTAATCCGGACTGCATTCAAAATAATGTAACTCCTCAATAAACATGGACTGCATTGCTGCTACTGCTAAACCTTAAAATGCTAGAACCTATACTGATCCTCATCATGGAAAACCCCAATTCTATCAAAAATCAATACCTCCGTCATCCCACGGAAACAGGGTAAACCGCATATGAAAATTGAAACCCCCCCGGACGGCCATAAACAACCCCAAAATAGGTGGTGCAGACAGTGTAATTCTTGTCTACACCGACCACCTAATCTTTCAGATAGGGGGAAAGCATACATAATGGCTCAATCCCGTGGACTCATAGAAAACAGTAATAGTTGAAAACCTAGACTTTCAAAATGTTATCCAAGTATTACGGTGAAGAAAATTAGCTTTAAGTGGGAAAACCCTACTTGGGAAACCACAGCTTCAATCAACCAATAAATGTCAAAAAACAAGGTTGTGGACTGCCTACCTGGAAAAAAACACAGTGCAGTCGACGGGATGACCCGAAACCTCCACAACAGGATGCCAACGAATGAAATACAGATAGCTAAGCAATGGTAGTATAGCTCAATCAACAAGGATTGGAGTAGACATGATTTTCCACAAGGATAAGAACAAAATAATACCCCGCCCCTTATATAAACCTTTGGTAAAAGAGACGGCGGGAAAAAGAAACCCTATCGACGGTTGGCATCTCTAAACATTGGGAGGATAGTCCTATAAGAAGACGCAATGGCAGGCAACAAACAACTACGGTTCCATGACAAAATGAAATCATCGGCTATTGGAAGCTCTAAGGCTAAAGGCCAAAACTCCAAATCTTAACATTTTCAAAGTGTCATTGATCGAAAGCTCTACATGCTATGGGTTGGATATGGAAGCCTAAGCACTGCCATAGTGTCAGTAATTTTGAGAGCTATCATCGTGATGGTCATGTATTGGAGATTGGAAAGCCTAACCACTAAAACATCATAACTTCAAACCATGATACTCTTCCTAGTGTCGGTGACATAAAGAACAAGCCCTATGAACTGTCGGCGTTGTAGAGGACTAAACCTCTGACCACTGTAAAAAATAGTTCCGACAGCGATAAAACAAAATCCAATCATCGACAGTCAAAAATTTTAAACAATAAAACCACAAGGTGATAAAGGCCATGGATCAGCGAGAAAAAGAACTGTCCATTGGGATGTTCACTATTTGCCTTTCGAAATGGCGGCGACGTAGAAGACTAATGCCCCGATTCATTCATGAATAAACTCCCAAAATGAAAGAAAATCATCGAGAGTCAAACGTTAAGCTTTGAAAAATAAAACAAAACTCCACAGTCTTTTATGCATTGGCTAAACAAATGGCAGTGCTAGATTATTCAAATATCGAAATGAAAGAAAAATAGTTGGCCTTACTTCTGACTTCAAAAGATCAAAATTTATAGCAGAGGAAAGATAGATTCCAGGAAACCAAACAATCCCAGGCTAGATAAAAATAAAATGAGGGTCAAAAATTTTCAAATTTTTTTGGAAAAGGTTGCAGTTGCAACAATTGGCGATTACCTGGTGAACACAGATCTCTGGACAATTTCTTCTTTAAGTAATAGACTGTTTTGACAATAAATACCAACATGTTGAATTATTCTAGATGTATGCACTTTAATCATTGATGATAGTCCATTTTAGGGAAAATGGAAACCAAGATTTCAAAGTCCAGATAACTCTTTTGAGGCCAGGAATATGAGTTTCATTTCTTACCTTTGCCTTTGGGTAGCTACCAGCTTAGACACCATAGGATTGTAACATATGGTAAACAAAAATATTTGTTTGTTCCTCATTCCCATGCCATTTTGCAATTTTGTGCTTTTGGACTTTTGTCCTCTTTTGAGTCCTCCTGCATGCCTTCTTTCTGAAATTTTATTCAGGCTCCTCTATCCATAGTGTCCTTTTGTGTGAGAGATGTATTTTAATTTTCAGCTCACAGACGGAGAAGAACTTTGGCAATCTTGTACTAATATGGTTCAGTACTTTGTTTTGATACATATTACTTTCTTAGGATATTTTGACTCTTATTTTCCTTTTGGCTTTCAATTTCTGGCATGGGATCATTTAAATATAATATATTGTTTACCATGCTTCCTCTCCATGGGTCTTTTGTTGTCACCGCCTAAGACATTTTTAATGTGAGATGGATGGAGCCTCGAAATAGTATTCCAGACCTTTTGACACTGAGTTATTTTACAACGATTAAGTAGGACTTCAATGTGTTCATAACCATTTAGGAAAACTGCTAAACTAGAAGAAGTTCTTTCAAATAAAGTAATAGTACATAGTCTTATAATCAAGGATTTTAGTTAATCCAGAATTCTAATGAACTCCATGCAACCAAAAGTTGTGCTTTTTTATTAAAATCAATCAAACCGTAACTAAAACAAACAAAAATAAACAAATCAAAAATAAAACAAAACAATCAATTTATTTATGTACAAGATAACCAATAAATAAAAATCAAGAAAAATAAGGTTTGAGAACTAAACCATTAACTGGTAAGTTCTCTTCCCACCCCTATAAATCTTGCAACTTGTAAGTTGAGGGGCCAAGCTTGGCTGCAATTTTAAAAGGGCCTACCCATAACTGTTGAAACTTAGTGTGCTTTCCCTTTTGATCGTGCGGATGATCCCACTTAAGAACCAGGTCTCCTACTTCAAATTCTTTGTTCCCAGCTTTATGTTTATCAAACCAACGTTTCACTACTTCCTGTTGATGCTTAAATCGTTCTTTGGATTTGGAGCTAGACTCTTTCGACTTCAAAAGATTATAGATTCTGATCTGTAGGATTTTGTTATCGGTACCTCTAGATTCCTAACCTAGTATGGAAGAGGGTAATAGAATGTTGGGAGGAAGAATAGCTTATTTTCCGTAAAAAAGAGTGTATGGTGACACACCTAAGGAATTCTTGGGTGTGAGTCTATCAACCCAAAAAGCATTACGTAACACTAAATTCCAACTTCTCTGATTTTGTATTACGGTTTTCTTTACAATTCTAATAAAATTCTTATTTCTAGATTCTGCCAAACCATTTCCTTGTGGGTAATAGTTTGTAGAATAATGCAACTTAATTCCTCTTTAATTAGCAAATGCAGTTAATCTAATAGAAGGAAAATAAGTAGCATTATCAAAAACCAAGGAAATTGGAACCCCAAACCTGGTCATAATGTGATTTTCTAAGAAATCCATGACTGCATCTTCATTCACTTTGTGCAATGGAATGGCCTTGAACCATCTAGTGAAGTAGTCAGTTGCCTTCAAAATGTACTTGTGTTGCAAGGAAGAATTGGGGTTTATCTCTCCAATGATATCAATTCCCCATTATTCGAATGGTTCTATTATCATCACTAGTTTTAAAATCCCTGCTGCTTTAGTTGTCTTCCACTACCTCTTTGACAAGCATCACACTTCCTGACATAAGCATGAGCATCCTTAAACAGTGTAGGCCATTAATATCCGGCTCTAAGAATCTTAGGGGTTGTTGTATCTCTGGAAAAATGACCTCCAACAGGCCCATCATGTAATTTTGTTATGACCTTCTTTGCATCTTCTTTTTCTAAGCATCTGAGAAAAACTCCATAATAATTCTTTCTGAATAATACTCCATCAATTATCTGATATGAAGCTAATTTTAGACGTAATGCTCTTCGTTGTTTGGAATTCCAATGTTCCGAAAAATATCAATCTTGAAGATAATGAACTAGGTCTCGGTACCAAGAATATGGAGCTATGAATAGAGGACATACATCCACCATATGTAACTTAGCTTCATTGCCCCAACTGTTTTTTTCCTTGTCTTTACCTTTAGCCATTAGTTTACACAATCCTTTCCCTTTTACTATGGATGCTGGTTTGAACTCAAGATCATATTCTTGTAAGGCTGTTACCCAGTTGCCTCTTCTTTCTCGTAATTTCTTTTGTACAAAAATATATCTTACAACTGGGTGTGGAACTATTACTTTAGTACGGTTCTTAAGTATGTATGGCCTAAATTGCTTTATTGCTTTGAAAATTGCATAATCTTGCTTATCAATAGCTAGGTAATTCAATTCATCTCCCTGTAGACCAATTCTCATAAATGTTATGGGGTACTCATCTCCCCCATCTTCCTTCTGTGTAAGCACCACTACTAATGAATCATCAGATGCAAAAGTGTACAGAATAAAATATTTTTCAAAATTCGGACTTTTGAGTGATGGTGCATGAGCAATAGATGTTTTTATATTACTGAATGCGTTCTTTTCCACATTATTCCATTTAAATTGTACACTTTGTTTAACCATCTGCTGCAAAGGTTTGACAATTTGAGCAAAATTTGGTACAAACCTCCGCACAAAATTTATTATCCTCATGAATGATTGCATACCTTTTTTGTTATGGGGTAAAGGGATCTGTTCTATGGATTTAATCCTTTCTAGGTCTGTGGAGATCCCTTTCTTAGAAACGACATGACCCAGTAGCTTCTCTTATATGACCGCAAACATGCATTTCTTAGGATTCAGTGAAATACCATATTTTCGACAACACTCGAAAATTTGTTTCAGATGGAATGCATGTTCCTCTCTCTTTTTTGAAAATATTGTGACATCGTTGAGATATACCACAACACTATGGCCAATCATACCACGGAAAGCTATATCCATGGCCCTCTGGAAAGTAGCTCCAGCATTTATGAGTCCAAAGGGCATTCTCCTGTAAGAAAAAGTTCCCCACTTGGTTCTGAATGTGGTTTTAAGCCTATCCTCTTCAGCTACTAATACTTGATTATAGCCAGAGAATCCATCTAATAATGAAAACAATTCAGAACCTGAAACCATGTGCAGTATTTGCTCCATGGGTGGGATAGGATAGTTGTCTCTATCCGACCCATGATTTAGGTTTCTGAAATCTACACAGAGCCTGATCTCTCCTGACTTTTTCCTTACTGGAACCAAATTAGAAACCCATTCCGAATGTCTGACTTTGAATATGATTTTAGCATCCAACAATTTTTTCACTTCACTTTGAATTAAAGGTTCCAGTTTTGGATGCATTTTCCTTAAAGGCTGTTGGTGAGGCTTGACTCCAACTTTAATCAGGATTACATGTTGTATAATATTTGTGTCATAATTTTTAAACTCTTCATATTTCCAAGAAAACACATCTTTGTACTGTTTGAATAGACTAATGAACTTACTTCTTTTGCCCGTAGAACAACACTTCCCCAAATTTACATATCCGGGTTCAGCTTCAGTCCCCAACTTTATTAGCTCAAATTGCAAGGATGAGCTATGAGTCTTGACATTCGCTGGCTTTTTGAACTTGTTTAAATCAAACATTCATTCCAAGGTCCTACCTCCTTTAGGAATAAAATTCCCAAATTTTAATTATGCTTGATGTTCTTCATCATCTTTTATTGCTCCTTTAAAAATCTCATCATTCATCAAGCATTCCAAAATTTGTTGATCATTCATGTCAAAAACCCATAGATTTGTTATCACATCCAGAACAAAAGGCATGAAAAGTAATTCAATAGAGCATCTATTATTAGAAGGTACTAGCCTTGTAGCTGAGGTAGCAAGTAAATCAGTTGCTGCATTCTTTAATCTAGGAATGGATACAATATTGAATGCATGAAAGTTTATAAGCAAATCCCAAAGTTCATTTTGATAGGATTTTAAATGTGGTGAAATGCAGTGTATCTTATTTCGAATTTGCTTAACAACAATTTCAAAGTCTCCATATACTTTCAGATTTTTCACTTTCAGTTCTATCACCTTTTTAAGTCCCTGAACTAGTGTTTCATACTCGGTTGTATTATTTGTACATTCAAATTCTAATCTACAAGAAATAAAATATTTATTTTTCTTTGGATCAATCAGGACACGGCCAGCTCCTAATCCTTCCAATGTTTTAGATCCATCAAAATAAAGGGCCCAAAAACTATCTACTTCTACTGAACTTGAATTTGTGGAAATTAAGGCCAGCAATAGATTAATTTTACTCACAACAATTATCAATTGATCATGCAAAATTGCTCACAAAAGAGACTGAATATGGAGCTGTAACACTAAATTGTATTAACCGAGTGTACAATAGCCAACCCTGTAATAACATAGGCTGCTGAATAAATAGAATACATCAAGGAATCGAATGCATGAGGAGGCATCCAAATCTAGCATAAAGCAGGCTTACCAAAAATAAGCAAATCCCCCATAGGTGTAAAAAGCTGATCCCAAATCTGTCATGGAGCTCACGAATTGGAAAAAAGGCATAGGCAAGCTAAAGAATGGTGGAATGGCAGCTCATACATACTTTTGCATGGAGAAAAGAGAGGAGGATGTGTAGGACAAAAAAAAAGTCAACCTCACCTAGTCTAGCTTTTCCTTTTGCCTTAAAACACTGAAAAAGCAGGCAATAAAGCAGAAAAAGAAGAAGGGCGCCTAGGAGGCCACGAATAAAGTAGAATTGATTCCTTTAGCTCTCCCATGTGCTACATGAGTCAAATGTGGCAAGTTTGACCTCTATGGATAGGCAAATAGCAACTTGCACAAGGTGGGACACATGAACTAGGCAAATAAGACAAAAATAATGGAATTAATGTCTAAGTGGGTAAACTATGGGTTGATTATTCTAACACCCCCCTTAAGCGTGAATTATAAGTAATATATCATAACATTATAGGGCCTAGCAACAAGGCTTAGTCACCCTTTACATACTGCAAATCCATTTAAACAATGAAAGAGGCAAAACCAACTTGGGAAAATCCTCCCTTAAACATGGACTGTAAAACAAAATTGTAGAATATTGTCTTCACTCATGCTTTCACAGCATGATCAGCAATCCCAAGCAGTGATTTGAGATTGCTGAAGGTCTTCTCACAAAATTCTTTGGTGAAGATATCAGCTACTTGTTCTGAAGATGAACAGAAGAGTAGGTGAATGGTGCCATCATGCACAAGTTCTCTGATGTAGTGCATACGGATCTCAATGTGTCTGGTTCTCTGCTTCTGAACTGGATCCTTGCAGATTCGAATGGTACTCTGGTTATCACAGTAGATGGTAGTTGAGTAGTCAGGTTCGAAGCCACACTCTCCAAGTAAACCCTGCAACCATAAACATTGAGTTGTTGCATTAACAACTCCTCTGTACTCTGCTTCTGTAGATGAGAGTGCAATGGCACTCTGTTTCTTGCTTGACCAGCTGATTGGCCCTTCTACAAGCATGAACACATATCCTAAAGTGGACTTTCTGTCTGTGCTATCACCTGCCCAATCACTGTCAGTAAATCCAATCAACTCAAGATCAGATTTTTCTTTATAGAAGATCCCATGTGTCCTTGTTCCCTGAACAAAGTTAAGGATGCTTTTGGATGCTTTCCAATGGATCTCTTGAGGATGATCCATGAATCTAGAAGCCACACTTACTGCATAACAAATATCAGGTCTAGTATGTGTCAAATACAATAAATAGCCAATCAATTGCCTATACAGTGTATTGTTTACCATCGGTGAAGAATAAGCTTCTTCCAGCTTCACTCCTGAAAGGAAAGGAGTTTTGATTTCTTTGCAATCCTTCATTTTGAATTTTTTCAGCAAGTCCAAGGCATATTTCAACTGGTGCACCTTGATTCCAGCTTTGGTTTGAGAGATCTCAAGCCCCAAAAATTGACTTAAGAGCCCCAAATCTGTCATGGAGAAGGCTTGGTTCATAGCTCCTTTTAAGGAAGCAATCTCAGCCTGTGAGCTTCCTTGAGGCTATTGCATATATATCTCCTCAGTGAGATCTCCATTCAGGAAGGCACACTTTACATCCATGTGATGTACCTCCCATTTCCTTGAGGCTGTAATGGTTAGAGCTAGCTTGATGGAGTCCATTTTTGCCACTGGGGCAAAGGTCTCATTGTAATCTATGCCATGAACCTGTGAGTAGCCCTTGGCTACCAATATGGCCTTGTACTTTAGTGGTGAACCATCAGCAACAAATTTGGTCTTATAGACCCACTTACACTGTACTAGTTTTCTCCCTAGAGGAAGATCCACTAGCTCCCATGTGTTGCTCTTCTGGAGTGAGCTGAACTCCTCCTTCATGGATGTTTGCCATCTTGTATCTCCTGCTGCTTCTTCATATGTTTGAGGATCAGACTCCACCATCAAATAGCATTTTTCAGAAAACATAGGATCCTTCATGCACATACCACTCTCAAATTGAGATCTAGTCCTCCTTGGGTCATTGGGATCCCCAGCTAGCTCACCTACTGCATGTAGTGTCTTGGCTGCCCATTTTGGCCTTGTGGGGCTGTTAGGATATACAATAAACTCATCTCCATTAGACAAATCAGAATCATCATTTTCAACAAACTCTTTACTTACTTCTTGAGGTTCAGGTAGTGAAGAGGCTTCACCAACTTCCACTTCTGCAAGGGGTTCTTCTTCAAACTGAACACACCTTTCGATGAAGGCTTTATTTGTGCTCAAATTTATCAACTTGTACCCTTTTGAATCTTCATAGTATCCAACAAAAAGACACTATTGGATTTGGGGCTGCAAAGCCTTCCTCTTCTCTGTCGGAATTCTAGCCCATGCCTTTGAGCCAAAAATCCTAAAATGGGTCACATCTGGCTTGTGCCCACTCCATCCTTCGAAGGGATTCATACCATAAAGCTGTTTGTGAGGCACCCTATTCTGGATATAGGCTGCACAGTTGATAGCTTTGGCCCAGTACTTTGGTGGCAAATTTTTGGCCTCCATCATGCATGTTGCCATCTCCTTCAGTGATATGTTCTTCCTCTCAGCAACACCATTTTGCTGTGGTGTGTAAGGGATAGAATGCTGCATCTGAATACCTGGATCTACACAATAGTTAATAAACTCATACTTGACATACTCACCACCATTGTCAGATCTGAGGGCCTTGAGTTTCCTTCCAGACTGGTTTTCAACCAAAGCCTTAA
>LPNX010356611.1:26954-59315 GCA_001517045.1 Pseudotsuga menziesii | reverse complement strand
CCATAAAACCCCTAACTCATAATATTTTAATATATCTTATATTTTTGTAGTACATCTCTTAGGAGGCCCATTTTTGACCTCAAATTCTCTCTAATGTTTATTCTGATACGCAGAGACATATTTACAACATTCAAGAGAAGGAATTTATGAACCCAAGATTGTACAGAGATTTGGATCTGAAAAGGTTACTAAACAGAAACCTCATAGTAGTCTCTTGTGGACAAGATTTGATACAAGCAGAATCATCTTTAACTTGCAATACTGCTTGGCTGATTTCTCGACGAACTACTTCAACTGTTTTGGAATCAACATGATTTCCTGCTACATCAGTAACATAAAATGCATTGATTTCCTTTTTTTCATGGGTGGTGACTTCTACTCTAGTAACTGACAAGCCATTCTCACGACATATATAGGTCACGTCTGATAGAAGGCCAGGCCTATTGTAATGTCCCGGTTTTGACCCCGTCACATTAGATGTATATGATGTATATATTGTAAATGATCATGGTGTGGAGCTAAAGGCCAAGGCCCCACCATTGATCGGTTATGCTATGTTCTGGATTTAAATTGTCACCGATTGAATATCGGGGCATGCGGCATATATTATGTTGGTCATCATGTAAATATGCATCTATAATAAAAATGAACACAACCAGCTACGGGCGCGGCAACTAAATCGAATGGGGCATGATTTTCACAAGGATAAGGATATGGGGAAAAACCAAAATGTCTATGAGAAGACCCATCAAGCTGTCAACTACCTTTCTTGTCTTTTTCCCCAATCATTTATTTCTGCCAAAATGTGGTTGAGTTAGTTATTGCATGGAATGGGAAGAGTATGGGCAAAAAATTCGAATTGGGCAGAGAACCATTTTTTTGAAAAACGTGTTCTGACTTCCTTGGCAAGGAAAAATGCCCAAAAACGTATGCCATTCTGCCATGCATCCACATTTTTCCATTTTTCCTAACCATTCTCCTTCACATTGGGGCTTTTGGGGAGCAGCTGGAGTTTTTCCTGTGTTTTTCATTCCACGTTTTTGGTAGTTGGCTTCATTTTTCCCATGGATGGGAGGTCGTTTTTGTAGTGCTGGGGACTGGGATGCTTTCCTCACGTTTTGGGTGCTGCTGGTGCATTTTCCATTCACGTTCTTGTAGCTTCATGTGTTTTTACCATGGCTGTGAAGGGCCATTCACGTTTTTAGCTGTCTCACCGACTATTGGTCTCACGCACAGACTATTTGGGGCATTTTTCCCTGCTGTGAGTTGTGCTCACTGATAAGCTTCAGGACTGTGTGTTTCCCCCCCCCCCATGTTGTGAGTCGTTTTTCGTGTTACGTTTGGGGACTGTTGTAGAGGGATTGAAGTTGTTTTTCCCTGGTTTAAGCTGTAATAGCTAAATTAATTGCCGGAGTGCAATGGTTGGTCTTCGTACTGTGATAGGAGCAGAGATGTTGGCTTAGATTTTCTTGATAAACCTGGTGGCTGGAAACCATACAGACAGAGCTAGAGGGCTGGCCTTCTTCTCCATCACCCTTGAATAGCATTGGAAGGGAATGCAGGGCCTGAGGGACTGTGTAGCAGAGAAGGGACTGATTCCTTGAGTTGGGTGTGGATGGGTGTCTTAGAGGTCAGGCTATTTCTAGTGTAGGTGTTCCTGGTTCTGTAATGAGCTCACCAGCTTAGCAAATTGCCTTCATCAGCTCCTTAATGGCCTGATAAACCCAACTTTGTTGGCTTGGCTATGTGTTTTGTGTATCCTGGCTATGTGTAAGCCTGCTAGTTCCCTTATTCCTTAGAGAATCATGCCCAGCTCGGGGGTGGTAGCGCTGCTGAGAGATTAAGGAGCACGCTGGCCTATGGTTGGGTGGAACGTTGCAACGACGTAGCTGGTTGCGGAAGAAGTTCTTCATAAGATAAGTGCTCTGTCCATTTTACTTCTGCAACTGTAAATTATATTAATGGAAATGAAATGAACATGTTGAACGGAATGCTTGTTGGAATGTATGATGTTTCCGCTGTGTCTAATAGATAATTGCATCTGTGCATGATAATTTCTCATATGTGCTTAATTAAGTTCAATGCATACGTTTAAGCGTTCTGTTTCCCGCAATTTTTAATCCTGTACATGTTCATGGGCGGTTAGCCCGGTATGATAAAGCTAGTAGTCACGTCCTCTACACTGGTCGGAGGCATGGGGACGTGCCACCTATCGCTAGTGCATAGGTCAAGTCTCAATCCTTGCAATGACCAGGTTGGACATAAAAATTAGCAAACTGATATTTCTTGCCTTAAGCAAAAAGAGTCCGAGAGAATTGTAAATATGATCAATGTTGCAAAGATAAAAGATAGGTAGCCAAGATTTCAACAAATCCTGCATTTATTTTAACCACCACTAGTTTTCCATTTCTGTAATTGCTAACAGAAAAAGGAAAATAGAACTTTAAACCAAAAAACAGTACATACCTCATAGAATCTTCTTTCTATAGCTGCCTATAAACATTGGATCACGCGCTGCCTCTCTGATTCTGAGTTAACAGGGAATCCATCGGTATGTCTTATGTAGTATTCCTTCAAAAGCAAAAGAAAGTAGTGTAAAGAACTGTTTCAAATCGAAGGGGACATGTGCCAAATCAAAAGAAGAAAATTAGTGTAAAAATAACAGACCCTTTCAATTGAGGATAAGATTGGGCAAAATGTTCAAACGAATATATGTTTAATACATACCTGATATGCTTATGGTTCCGTAGCATTGATTGTTCCATGAAAAACAACATAGTCCATGTCGGTTAATGTGCATACAGTATCAAATAGAAGCTTTGGTCTGTCTTTGCACAAAATGTTAACCACTGAATAATATTTCTCTAAACAGTTCTTTACAGTCACTAAAGGTCTGAATTTATCTTCTGAAGATCCTGATCGAACTCTATCAACCCTTTCATAGTCTCGATCAACAAACATAATTTGATGAAGCCGTCTGTCAGTATGTGTAACACCCATAGAACAACTGTCTTTGCGCCTCTTATATCATTATTCCCTCTCAAAACATTTTACAACAACTCTTTGATCCTAGAAAGCCTTTCAAGATCATCAATAGGAGCACATGTGGCCTCATCAGTAACATACACCACAGAGGCAACTCTCATGTTATGTGTCCATACCTCAGCCCCTATAACATTACGCTTGACATCTACAAGTATAGCAACTACTTCATAAAGTAGGCATGGTCTATCTGTTCCTGTTAAATCACTCATTATGTTCTATGATGCAGGCTTCAATCCCACAGATCTCCTCAGAGAAGGTAAGAAACAGGCATTCATTCCTAGAGACTGCAACTAGAACAAAAATCCAGAGTTAGAAGGTGTTAGACACTAAAGTTAGGTGGTGAAAATAGACCTAATTTTATGGACTAGGTCAATGGAAACCATCAATACCTTCTGAATACACCCAATTTGTAATGTCCCCAACCCTCCGACAGGGGAAGAGGACGCTACTATACGTCAAATCATCTGGGCATCTAGCCCCATGAACATGAACATACATACATATAGTGCTGAAGCATGATACTTAAAACATAAAACATTTTATGAAGCATAATCATTCATATACACAATGGAAGCAAAACATATCAATCGACATTCATGCATATATATATCGGTATTTAACATGTATATCATCATTCATCAATGGTAAATATGTAATTGCAGACACAAGTTAGGCAAGAGTACTTATCTTATAGATAAATTGTTTCGCAACCAACTACGTCACTGCAATGTTCCACCCAACCATAGGCCTGCGTGCTCTTTAATCTCTCAGCAACGCTTCCTCCCCCGAGCCAGGCATGATTCCCCAAGGAATACGGAAATAACAAACTTACACATTGCCAAGGATAACAACACCACAAGGGTACACAGTTCATCCAATCCAACACCCTTGGGTTTATCAGGAAAACAACAAATTAGCCAATCCAACAAAGTTGGGTTTATCAGGCCATCCAGGAGCTGGGAAAGGCTAATGCTAAGCTGGTGCACCGAAACCAGAACCATACTGGCTTCTAGAACACCCACACACACTCAACACAAGGAAATCAGTCCTTTCTCTACAACGCAGTCCTTGAGACCCTGATCTCCCTTCCAATGCTATTCAGGGGTTGTGGAGAAGAAGACCAGCTCAGCGGCTCTGTCTGTGTGGTTCTCAACCCACCAGGTCTATCAAGCACCTCAGACCCTCATTCACCACTCCAATGCAGTCCGAGGACAAAATTGCTGCATGCAAGTAGCCAAACAACTCTTCAGGCTTTTATAGGGGAAAACATGGTTCAGTAATCGTGGCCATTAACAGCCCATGAGCAACCTGAGCCCACAGCACAAAAATTCACTATAATCGCTGAAGAAAAATACATAGTCCAACAAATGGGAAGAGACCAACTCTCAATCTATGCGTGAAGGAAAATAACAAGACACAACTAAAACACATAGCTGGAAAGGAAATCATGACCACAATTCCATGATGGAATAACAACCAATGAACCATAGAGGAAAACCATAGCAATTTACAACAATTTCCACATTGTACAGGGAAAAACATGATCGGCAATGCATGGAGGAAGCTGCAACCAGCGATCGGTGAGAAAAACCACAACAGTCTAACAATGGTGGGAAAATACCAATGCTCTGCGTGAACAAGGGAAGAAAATTTACAGACTAGCAAGGTAGTGTAAGAGGAATGGCGAACCCCAAACAATGGAATGTGTATCCCTTTAACTCAGTACGCGTGAGGTGAATGAACAGCCACCATTCGGATAGTGGACCGACCATCCACAATTTAGAAGGTGCGTCGTGTAGAGAGTGCAGGCGCGTGGGGAGAATGGAAATCCTGGCGTAGTGGTCTTGCTACCAGCGAATAGATGCCCCACTAACAACATAACAATGAAGGGTGGTGGTTGGATGAGACAAGGGAGGGTGAGTGAAGAGAGTGGTGACACATGGCTTTTTCCCCCCCATGGATTAGGATTTAACTTCCCCCCTCCTTACCCTTAGGAAATCATGCCCCTTCTCAATTTAGTTACAGCAAACATAGCTGGATGGGTTCAATTAATTTAGATGCATATTTACATGATGCCACAATCTAATATGTATGCCAAATGTCCCGATATACCATCGGTAACAGTTCCAATAACCGAAACATAACACAACCGAATCGATGGTGGGGATTTTGCGTTCATCTCCACACCATGATTCATTACAATATATACATCACATACATTAAGGCAAATGGGGTCAAATCCAGGTCGTTACATTCCCCTCCCCCTTCAATAGCACTGTCCTCAGTGCTTTGCAAAATTGAACAAAATGCTACACTGGTACCGCCTTAGTGTTCCGCAGAATTGAACAAAAATGGATGTGCCAATCGCATGGCATCCTCCAGCTCCCATGTAGCCTCTTTAGGTCCATAATGCTCCCATTGCACCTTTACCTGCCCTATGGCCCAGTTTCGGAGCATTGTGACCTTCTTGTTGAGGATGCGCATTGGCTCTATTTGGAACTCTCCCTCGGGTTCCACCTGAATCACATCCCAATTTATCACATGGTTAGGATCATGTACATATTTCTTAAGGAAAGAAACATGAAAAACATTATGAGCTCTAGTACTAGCAGGCAATGCAAGTCTATATGCAACGTGCCCTATTCTTTCAAGCACTTCAAACGACCCACAATATCTAGGTGACAGCTTGGCACAACTTCCAAGCTTCAAGGAAATTTTCTTTGCTTTCACTCTGAGGTAGACATGATCCCCAACACTGAACTCTCTATTCATCCTATGCTTGTCTGCATAGATTTTCTTTCTGTTATGTGCTACTTTCAGATTCTGCCTAATCTTTACAACCTCTTGCTCCATTTCCTTGAACAATTATGGTCCAAACACAACTCTGTTCATTGGGTTATCCCAAGTCACTGGTGTCCTACACCTTCTTTGATACAAAGCTTCATATGGACTCATCGCCAAGGATGCATGTTGTCCATTGTTGTAAGCAAACTCTACCAAGTGTAAGTAATCTTCCCACTTGGTTGGTTTTTCCATTACATACATGTGAAGCATATCTTCAACCACCTGATTAACTCTTTCTGTCTGCCCGTCTATCTGAGGATGGTATGTAGTGCTGAAGTTTAACTTTGTACCCAAATATGCAAACAACCCCTTCCAAAAATTGGAAGTGAACTTGACATCCCTGTCAGAAATTATTGCCTTCGGCAATTCATGCAATTTGAAAATATTCTTCATGAAGATCTTTGCAATGTCATCAGTCTTGTGCGTAGACCTCACTGGTATAAAATGTGTTTCCTTTGTCAACTTGTCTACCACAACCATGATGGAATCATGTTGTATCCAAGTCATCGGCAATCTTGTAATAAAATCCATGGAAATAACTTCCCATTTCCATTCCATAACTGGAAAAGGATGCAACAAACCTGTTGGATGTTGATGCTCAACCTTTACCTGTTAACATTTCATGCACCTTGAAATGTATTCAACCATGTATTTTTTCATACCTGGCCAAAAGTACTGCTTTCTAGCTGTAGTAATTGTCTTTTGATATCCTGGGTGACCAGAATACAGAGCTTGATGGATTTCATCCATAACAACTCTCCTCAATTATGCTACATTCGGAATATAAATTCTTCCTTTATAAGTGAGAAGTCCATCTCCTTCCAATTTATATCCCTCATACTTCTTCTCAAGACTTTGCTGCTGCAATTTGTCTTTTACCTGTTAGTACAATTCATCTCCGGCAACATGATTAACAATCTGTTGCCTCAAATTTGATTGGCAAATACTAAGAGATGCCACATGCATTTCCTGTACCTTTCGGCTGAGTGCATCAGCTACCTTGTTTTCTTTTCCTTTTATGTGCTTGATTTCGAAATCAAACTCACATAAAAATTCCAGCCATCTCGCTTGCCTAGTGTTAGTGCCATAAATTGTTCCCAAACTACAAGAGAACAAGCCAACATAATCTCAATAATCTTAATAAAGTAAAATAGGTTTTTTAGGTTTTTCAAGGTTTTTTTTGGTTGAGCAGTTTCAAGACAAGAGGGCAAACATTCATAAAACCAAAGTAAACACTAAATCATGAGCATTGAATGGCTGTGATGCATAACATTGAAACCATAATCCAACAGAAAACACAATACTAATTTTCACCCATAGTTGGCAAGCATTCCAAGCATAAAAACATTAAACAAGAAATGAATATACCAGCTGAGTAACTAACACAAGTTATAAATGAAATCAATCAATAAACTGAAGGGCATATAGTGCATATATTTCATAATTCAGTCCTCAACAAACACATAAGAGTCTTTACTTAGCTCATAAACCAACCTGATAGCCTCCCCTTGTCAGCAAAAAATCAAACCCCCTATCCTCTTTCAGACTTACATTTATCTTACTTTTCAAAATCAGTTGAATAACTGAACTATAATTGTTTTTAAGACTACCTATCGAACAGTTCAATTTAAAACCTCTTTACAAAAAATTAAATAACTTTTCAAACTTAACTAATAACTAACTTTCTTGACTAATCTTCACAAATATTTAGCTGCTTCAGCTAGTAAAGCAATTCCTTCCAAGGCTTGAGCTTTCCTTCTTGCCTTCAATTGATCTGTCTCCATGTCTGCAATCTTCCTTGTAAGCTCTTCATTATGTTGTTGCAGGTCCTGGATGGTTTGCTTTAACACTGTGAATTGACCTTTTGTTTTCCTTTTCCTTTTCAATGCTTCTCTTGAAACTGTGATCAACTCCTGATAATGGCTGTTAACTTCCTCCAAATATTCTCTAAGTTTCCTATTTGTTGTAACTAGCCCATCATTAGTTTCCTGCATATACTCAATCTGGTACTTGTATTGCTTAACACTTCTTTGTAGATTTTCTTTTTTCTGAATTAATACACTTGTCTCCTGCTATTGTTTACATCCCATCTGGTGTCCATGGGATTTTTAGTTTCTTATAAATTTACTCATCCTCTTCCATAACTTCTGTGGATGTCACAGGAAACCCTGGATGTTCTTCACTTTCAGCTTTGCATGGAACTTTTTCTTCAGCCATCTCCTTCTTCTCTAAACAAGAACTCTTTTCCTCACTTTGTTGCTGCTCTTGAAACATTTGATTTCAAATCTCCAAAAATATATCAGAAATCTTGGTATCAGTCATGATAGATTTTCCTTTTGATTCAATTGGATTTTTATCTTTATTGCCATCTTCACCATCATCCAATTTGTCTTCAAAAGATGAGTCCTCTATCAGTGTAACCTTTTCTTTAGTCAATTTGGGATTCAACAGTTTTTTCATGTTTAGCCTAAGTTTGTTCTTAGGTCTTGTTTTAGGTCTCCAAACTGGAGCCATCTCTCCCAACATCTTGAGAGTATTTCCTTGATGAATGATTGTAGCAAACTCTACTACCTTCATTTTCTTCCTTTTTGACACTGCTTCCTTATCACAATGAGTGTGAAGCTCTTGCTCTGCATGAACCCTAGATTCATCAGTAACAAGAATTTTATCATCATCAAATAAATATTTTTCATCTTCCTCTGATAATACTGTAATAGGACTTTTCTTTTGATCCTCAATCTCTTCTTTAACATATTGAATTGATTTTGCAGGTACCAAATCCACAACAGGCTCAGCTTCTTTAATTTCTGACTGTAAAGTATTGCTTTCATTCTCATTAACTTGTTGTTCAAATTCAGAGTTTCTATTTTCCTGGTTTGGAACTTCTTCTGGTTTAACATTTTCTTCATCCTTGACTGTTACCTTTTTTCTAAGCTTTTTAATCAAAGCTTGACCTTTATCAACTTGTCTTCTTTGAGGCTGTTCCTCTTGATCAGTTTTGAAACCTGACCAAAAAATGAAATGCTCCCAAGTCTTCTCCCTATTCTGCAATACAGTGCTTACGATAATCTTGATGAGTCCATGATGAAAAACACTCTGCTTTGTATGATCTTGGTGCTCTCTAAGCCTACAGGACATATTTTGTAGACTTTTCAAAAAGAAGAATGGTAAGTTCATTTTAGAATCATCACTAAGATGCTGGAGAAACCTAAAGTGATATTTGAAGACAAAAGCATATCTACCCTCATAGGTAATATAGCTCTGCAAGACTTTAATGGGCTCAATCCATTCAAGTTTAAAATTATGGATTGGAACACCTTTTCCCCAATCTGCAATCACACCAGGAAGTAAGTATTTTTGAGCATTAAAGGTGAATGGAACCTTTTTAAACCATAACTCTCCCTCGTCCAAGATCCCTATTGCCTTAGCTATTAATTCCTTAGTTAATTTGAACTTTAAGGTGTCAAAAGACACCTCTGCATGGTAGCCTTCAATCCTTTTGAAGAACATTAACCATCATGCATTTGAAAACAACCGTGCACATTCTGGAAAATTCTTCACCCAGCTTAGATCTGTGGGCTCAACCCTGTTTGTTTTTTCACTCTTTTTCATATTTACTATCGTTAAACAACTTCTGTCAATATACCACAGTATAAATGTCTTCAAATCTCAACAGACTGACCTAGAATACAATACAAGGACCTCCAACAAGCTCTACTCTGAATTCCACTATTTGAATGATGAATACTTTAAATGTATTGGTTAATACTTCATCATTCAACATGTATTAGGTCAAAGACTAGTATTCTGCCTTTGAATTTGTTATTAGTCATTTAACAGAAAAAGCCCCAAATTTAAAATACCCTGGCAATGGCATGTGGACTACCTGTTAAGATGATCAATTCGAGTGCTGGAATATGGTTATTTTAAGGGTCAGGTGTCGAATTGCATGCTCCACCTGTCTTTAATCGCTTAGACCACTCCAGCCAGCCACTGCTGAAAGCCCTAATTTCTCATTTAGCTTCAAAATATCGATTTCTTAGCACTATCTTCTGGCCATGATCTTCACTGATTCTTCGTGTCCTTCAGATAAAAACATACTCTGAAATAGCTTTGTCTCATTATACTCCACTGTCATCATTATACATACTCTGCATGAAATCGCCATGATCTCGCCCTTATGATGATAATCCACCTGCTTCAGTGATTAAACTGTAGAAGACACGTATCAAATGCATCATACAATGTGATTGACACCTCAGGTGTGTCAATTGCGAAGAAATTGGACCGAAAATGATGTTTTTAGCTCACGTGATTTTCTTGTAGCGCTCTAGTGCATCTGTTTTTGCCTTGCACTACAAGAAAGTCCAATTTAATGATTTCACAATATTAAGCCAATAATAAGAGTTTGCACTTGGCTTAGGGGTCTAAATTTAAATTATAATGCTGTTTATAAAACTTTTTAATCCATATATGCCTTATAAAACCCTTCAATTATAAAATCAAAGCAAAACTTGTAAAACTAAGCTAAGAAATAAAAAATCATGAGAATTAAAAGTTTAAAATTAAAATTGACCCTGTCAACAAAATTTTCTAGAAACAAAAAGTAAAAGGAAGGTTCAAAATATGAATAAAAGCATGAAAACAATGGAAGACAAAAATATGACCTAACACCTAGCATTCAGAGTAGGCTGATCAAACAAATACTTCAGACCACAATGATTTGTTCTGAGTTCAAATCTTCTACCCATCAAGTAATGCCTCCACATCTTGAGAGCATGTACTATGGCTACAAGCTCGAGGTCATGAGTGGCATAGTTCTTCTCATGCTTTTTCAATTTTCTTGATTCATAACATGTCACATGGTTGTCCTGCATAAGGACTCCTCCAAGCCCTTGTCCGCATGTATCGGTACATACCACAAAATATTTCTCTAGATCTGCAACCTTCAACACTGGTGCACTGGTGAGAAGATTCTTCAACTGCTGGAAGCTTTCTTCACACTTCGAAGTCCATTCGAAGTTCATCCCCTTGTTTTGCAAAGAAGTGATGGCATATGCAACCTTAGAGAATCCTTCAATGAATCTCCTATAATATCCCGCAAGTCCCATAAAAGATCTTACATCCGTCACATTTCTTGGAGTAGGCCAATTCATGATGGCTTCAATCTTCTCAGGGTCTACTAATATACCCTCTTCGGAGATAATGTGACCCAAACTTCTGAATTCTATCCCTGTAGAAGTCACACTTGCTCATCTTTGCATACAACTGATGTTCCCTGAGCACTTGCAATGTCAATCTCAAATGCTCTTCATGCTCTTCCTCATTCTTAGAATAAACAAGAATGTCATCAAGGAAAATAAGAACAAACTTGTTCAAATACTTACTGAAGACACTGTTCATAAGGCACATAAATGTAGCTGGTGCATTTGTGAGACTAAACGGTACCACTACAAACTCATAATGTCCATACCTTGTTCTGAAGGTTGTCTTATGAATGTCTTCGTCCTTGATTCTCACTTGATGGTAACCAGACCTCAACTCAATCTTGGAAAATACCTTTGATCCTCTCATTTGATCAAAGAGGTCATCAATCCTGGGCAAAGGATATTTATTATTCATAGTAACCTTGTTCAACTGTTTGTAATCAATACATAACCTGAGTGTACCATCTTTCTTCTTTACAAACAGAACCGGTGCTCCCGAAGGAGACACACTTGGTCGGATATACTTCTTTTCCAACAACTCTTGCAGTTGCATCTTCAACTCTAGCATCTCCGATGTACTCATCTTGTAGGGTGTCTTGGACACTGGTGCTGCTCCTGGCACAAGTTCAATAGTGAAATCGATGTCCCTCTGTGGAGGAAGCCCTGGAATCTCATCAGGAAACATATCCTCGAATTCCTATAACACCTGATAGTCCTCCAACCTAGGAGTCTCATCTCTTGTTGGTTCCAGAATATGAGCCGCATACAACTGGAAACCTTTCCTACATAACTTCTTCAACTGCATTTCTAAAACCTATCTTACTGAAATTACCTTCTGAATACCTTTCACAACTATCGGGTTTCCTTCTTCATCCATGCATTCAAAAGTTTTGTTATAACAGTCAAGCTTCACTCTGTGAGCTTCTAACTAATCCATTCCAATAAGAACATCATAGGAACCAAGTGGTAGAAGATTCATATCTACACAAGTGATCAATCCATTCATAACCAATGGACATTTCTCTACTAGTTCACTGACCTTTCTCTTAGTCCTAGTGGCTAGCTGAAATAACCAAGATTTTCTATGCTTTACCTTCTTAAAAGCACAAATCTCCACTACTCTAGGAGTAATGTAACTGTGAGTAGAACCAGGGTCAATCAAAATAGAAATAGAATGTTCAACAATATTACCTGCAACTTCAACCACAGTTGAATGATTATCTGCTTAGCGATCCTCCAGTGTTGCATAAATTCAAGGGACCGCCCTTGCTACTTGACCCACTGTTTCTGCTTCCTGAATGTTGTAAGCTGGCCTTGCACTTTCATTCTCAAGTGGACAATATCTGCGCAAGTGGGGTCCTTCACATTTCCAACATTTGAGTGGCCTTCTATCATGTTGTGGATCCTTAGGCTTTTCTCCTGACACTCCAACTGGCTTACTCGTAGCTTGGGATGGATGCTTCTACTGATTCTTAAATCTAGAAGGTTTGAACCCTTTCTTTCTTTGGTCAAACTTCTCATTCTTCTTGTCCTTCCATGCCTTATGGTAATCAGGTTTAAATTTGCTTTGCTCATAGAAATACTTAGCCTTTCTTATTGCTTCTTCGAGAGTTCTCGGCTAATAAAACTCAATTCTATCTTTGTAGGCTTGAGGCAATCCACTTACAAACTGCTGGATCTTCACTTTTTCATCTCTGATGTACCAGGCATACCTCAATAATTCCAAGAATTTATTTGAATATTCATCCATGGTTTGCTGTCCCAATCTTAGTTCATGGAATTCCTTAATCTTATCATCATAATACCTGTCAGAGAGTTTTTTCTGCCTGAAATACTTATTGAATTGTTTCCACTTCAGTTTCCTTTTGCTAATTCCCTTTACTTACTTGAAGTGTTCCCACCAAATGGATGCTCGTCCATTCAGATTGAATATGGCAACTCTAGCCTTCATGTTTCCTGAATAATCCTGCACCTGAAAGTACTTCTTTATCCCAAGAAGCCAAGCTTCAACTTCTTGTCTCGTCTTTATCTCACCATCAAATGTAGGAGGTTTAGCTTTCCTAAACTCATCTCGAGAGTGATCCCTATGGTTCCTTATTCTTTTCTTATGAGAAGATGAAATTGTATCCCCGCTGGATACTTCAGAATCAGATGATCCACTGGAAGTCCTTCTTCTTCTCCTAGTGCTTCTCTTACTGCCTTCTGGCCTTGATGTACTTCATCCAGAATCTATCTTTTTTCAGTAAATCTATCAAACTTTGCAATATGGTAGCATTCAACTGATGTTGCTCTTCCTGGGCTTTAACCAATCTTCTCATGATTGTTGCAACTTCGGATGGTGTCCCGTGGAATCTCCTTCCATTAGACTCTCTGTCATCATTTCCATTATAGACATTTTCTCCCATGGCATCTTCTGCTTGCTCGTACGAATCCCGAGCATCACACCCATCCTGGGTACCCATGACTGAACCACCTCTTGTTTTATCCCACTGTTCTTTCTGGAGTACTGCTCTTGGAAGTTGTCTATAATTCTGCAATGTGTTAGTAGCAAACTATTAGATGCATAAGATTCATATAAATCAAAGCTACTTACCTTCCTCTCTTGGAAATTCATAAAACACAATTATGATAAAACACAGAATTTTTCTCTTTTTATTTTCAGCCCGGTGACCACGGACAGTGTTGAAATCTATGGAAAATTGACTGAAAGGAAGTCAAAAAATACTCGAAAAATCATTGAGAAATTCCCCTGAAAAAAACTCAAATCTTCTTAGGTCCAATCGGACCCCCTCCCAACTAATTCTCCAACATTGCGGTGGTAAAAACAAATACACCTCCAATCTTCATCGGTGGTCTGTTGTTTTATTCCTTTCCGGCGTTTTGGCGGGTAAAATGACTAAACTCTCGCTCTGTATCGGCAAACCATCTGTTGATTGGGTGCACAATCTCTTTAGCAGTCACAACGATGGAAAGTGTTCTTACTTCGGTTTTCGTGGTCAACTGACTGAGCTTTCGATTGGCGATCTAATCATTAACAATTTCTCGATGCCTTTTTACTTCTCAAGTCGGGTCTCTTCTTTGCTAAATTCCCATCATGTCGTCGATTCGTTGGTCTATTCCCTTCCTCCGTATCGGGTCCTTAGCGGTTTAACCCTCCGAATCTGTAACGACGATGCCGAGGTCTACCCATCGGCGGTTTCTTCAGCTAAGGTTCTTCGCAGTATCGACAGTCGGGCGTGTTGTTCATCGGGCGTGTAGTCCTTTGGGTAGCCACAACGACAGGTTTACAATCTTCCTTTTCCTTCCGATCGGCGATCTGAACCTTAATACTTATTCGATGACCTGATACAAAAATCTTCAAAACTTTTCAACATTTTCTTCGGTGGCTGAAACTTCTAAATTCTTCCACTGTCTCGGCGAGTTACTCATCTATTTTCTTCCGTCGTATCGGCCCCACAGTGGTCTATTTTTATGAACTGCATCGGCGATAGCATAACCTGTTAGTCGCCCAGCTTTCTGCAATGGCGGCCAGCAATCTTCTTAAGTCTTTCGCAAAGGCACTCAGAACCCCTAGGAGCTACGACATTGGCTCTCGGATGTACTTAGTCTTTTCGATCTCCACAACGGCAGACGTTCAACAAACTTTACTTGTTGTAGATAATCGGCGACCGCATCATCTGATCATCGGTGATGTGATCAACCAACCATCACCGATGACCAATGATTCCATTCCTTAGAAAAATTTTCAAAATTTTTCTCTTCCTTTCCGAACCTTTATTGGCTCAATGATCACTTATTTTTCGTCGATCTGTTTGTTATCTGTCGGTGAAAACTTTCTCTATCTTTCGCTGACTTTGGAGGCTCCATCTCCCCTATCCTTCACCGATCAAGTAACTGTTTGTCACCGCCATAATCCACTAACACCTCGGCATCGGCGGGTTAGTTCGATCAGCAGCTGCAACAGGGGCTCATCATCTTCGATCCTTTTCCAATCGGCGGTCCAATCTGTTAATGCTTTTCGATCAGCGAACTGAAGCATGTTTTCGATCGGCATCGGTAGTCGAAGCTTCTTCCTGTCGGAAGACTAGTGCTCTGGGCTTCCGCAACGGCGGACAGACGAAACACTATCTTCTTCCGATGGCTGACGATTTCAGACCTTAGAAATTTTTTTGAAATTTTGCGCCATCGGCGGTCGGAGGCTCTATGCGTCAGAAGCATAATGGTCTAGCCATCCGTAAGGGCGGGCACTCGATCAACTAATTTCCGTCGATGACTTCAACACTTAATTTTTTTTTTTGAAAATTTCTTCTTCTGTCGGCGATCGAAACCACTAGTACTACTGCATTGACGTTTTAGTCCCCATGGTAGCCGTAACGGCGGCAACCCATTCAACTAATTCTTGCCGATGTTCATTGGTAGTTTCCCCGTTTAACCATCAGCGATGAGAAAAACTATCTTCCGCCGATCGCCGATGGTCGGACTTAGAAAATTTTTCAAATTTTTTCCGGTTACCATCCATTGAGTGGCCTTCCCACTAAGTGCCCACTGCATCAGAAGATATTGTCACCGAGTCTTCTGATGGGCCGATAGTTCTAGCACTTAGAAAATTTTCTGAGTTTTCCTGCCACAATTTTCTGATTGCTGCGGGGTAGAAGGCAACCTGCCTCTGCTATCTGAAATGGCATGGCCCATTCAGGCCCACGCTGCAACCAGAGCCCTGATACCACACTGTAACGTCCCCAACCCTCCGATCGGGGAAGAGGATGCTACTATATGTCAACTCATCCGGGCATCTAGCCCCATGAACACGAACATACATACATATAATGCTGAAGCATGATACTTAAAACATAAAACACTTTACAAAGCATAATCATTCATATACGCAATGGAAGCAAAACATATCAATCGGCATTCATGCATATATAGATCAGCATTTAACATGTATATCATCATTCATTAATGGTAAATATGTAATTGCAGACACAAGTTAGGAAAGAGTACTTATCTTATAGAGAACTTGTTCCGCAACCAGCTACGTCGCTTCAACATTCCACCCAACCATAGGCCCCCGTGCTCCTTAATCTCTCAGCAACGCTACCACCCCCGAGCCGGGCATGATTCCCCAAGGAATAAGGAACTAACAGACTTACACGTAGCCAAGGTTAACAACACCACAAGGGTACATAGTTCAGCCAAGCCAACACTGTTGGGTTTATCAGGCGAACAGCAGATTAGCCAAGGCAACAAAGTTGGGTTTATCAGGCAATCCAGGAGCTGGGAAAGGATAATGCTAAGCTGGTGCACTGACACCAGAACCATACTGGATTCTAGAACACCCACACACACCCAACACAAAGAAATCAGTCCTTTCTCTGCAACGTAGTCCCTCAGACCCTGATCTCCCTTCCAGTGCTATTAAGGGGTTGTGGAGAAGAAGACCAGCTCAACGGCTCTGTCTGTGTGGTTCTCAACCCACCAGGTTTATCAAGCACCTCAGGCCCTCATTCACCACTCCAATGCAGTCTGAGGACAAAACCATTGCATGCAAGCAGCCAAACAGCTCTTCAGGCTTTCCAGGGGAAAACATGGTTCAGTAATTGTGGCCATTAACAGCCCACGAGCAACCTGAGCCCACAGCACAAAATATTCACTGCAATAGCTGAAGAAAAATACACAGTCCAACAAATGGGAAGAGACCGACTCTCAATATGTTCGTGAAGGAAAATAACAAGACACAGCTAAAACACATAGCTGGAAAGGCAATCACGACCACAATTCCACAATGGAATAACAGCCAACGAACCACAGAGGAAAACCATAGCAATTTATAGCAATTTCCACATTGTACAGGGAAAAACACGATCAACAATGCGTGGAGGAAGCTGCAACCAACGATTGGTGAGAAAAACCATAACAGTCTAACAATGGTGGGAAAAGACCACCGCTCTGTGTGAACAGGGGAAAAAAATTCACAGACTAGCAAGGCGGTGTAAGAGGAATGGCGAACCCCAAACAATGGAATGTGTATCCCTTTAACTCTGTCCACGCGAGGTGAATGAACAACCACCATTTAGATAGTGGACCGACCATCTGCAATTCAGAAGGTGCATCGTGTAGAGAGTGCAGGCGCGTGGGGAGAATGGCAATCCTGGCATAGTGGTCTTGCTGTCATCAAATAGATGCCCCGCTAACAACCGAACGATTAAGGGTGGTGGTTGGATGAGACAAGGGAGGATGAGTGAAGAGAGTGGTGACACATGGCTTCCCCCCCCCATGGCTCAGGATTTAACTTTCCCCCTCCTTACCCTTAGGAAATCATGCCCCTTCTCAATTTAGTTGCAGTGAACATAGTTGGCTGGGTTCAATTAATTAAGATGCATATTTACATGATGCCACAATTTAATATGTATGCTGCATGTCCCGATATACCATTGGTAATAGTTCCAATCACTGAAACATAACACAATCAAATCGATGGTTGGGCTTTTGCCTTCAGCTCCACACCATGATTCATTACAATATATACATCACATACATTAATGCAAACGGGGTCAAAACCAGGGTGTTACATAATTACATCTTCGTCTGTTATCTTCTTGCCATCTGCATCTATCATATGAAACACTGCCAGAACCAAAAGTTGCAGTGTTATATTGTATTCAAAGAATTACAATAGAATGTCACGAACGAAAGCACAACACCATATATGATGAAATCAGGTAAAGATGAAAGGGTAGAAAACTTACTATTCATGAACCATCCTCCATGAATCCAAATAGCAGCAGTTTGAAGCTAGAACTCATTCCATGACTGGAACAGAGAGGACAGGTCTAGAAGAGTTGCTCAGTTCCATCACTGGGACAGAGAGGACAGGTCTAGAAGAGGCAGAGCAAGGCGTGAAGAAGAGGCTGGATGGTTGTTTGAATCGCCCAGGGAGAGGGAGTCTTAGGTGGGTGGCATTAATGCATAGAAGGACAGAACGGAAACGGACTGAGAGAGATGGCGAAGGGTGTAACGGGGATTCTGAGCGCAACGGAGGGTTGACCAACGGGGTGACGGCGACGGTGGTAGAACTCGCGGCGGACACCGGGGAAGAAGGGGTCGCCGGTGGCAAGAGGGCTGGCCCGACGATTGCAGTTGGGCAAAATGGTGGCGTGGCTAGCTTACTTCCTAATAAATTATCCTCATTTGATTGGAGCCAAAATGGATACTTTTAATTAACAAGAAACGGTGATATATTTCACTATCTTGGCCAGGATCAGCATAAATTCTTTATTCTATCAGGTTCACAAAATCGACTCATTGATGCCTTAACAACAACACCTTCTTCTAGTCTATTAAAACAGAATTAGTAGCTTTCTGGATGGAATTGAAAATGCCAACATACTGCCTAGTGCGATATCAACAAAGCTGATCTTGTCTCCTCTCAAAGAGCGGTTTGTTAGCAGAGATTCTTCCAATAAAACAAAGGTCTCCACTGATTCTTCTACAGCTTTCTGTTGGTGCTCTCCCTGGCCCGTCACAACTCTCGGAAGACATGGGACGAGCTGAGGCCATACATCAAGAGCATGAGCGTATTAGTTACTGAATGCTAAGAAAAAACAATGACAATTACAATTTCAAAGAAAAGGACAAATGGCGAAGATAAAAAAGGAATGAGCGGTGATTAGAGAAGCAAGTTATTATCTTATCGTAGACAAAGATAACTCAGAAGCGGGCAATGATTTGGTTTATGTACTGCAAAATAATCATGGACTGGCAAATAGGCTTCCCATTGTGGATGGGCACTGGAATCTTCTTGTGAATAGGGTTTGATTGCAACAGCGACTGGATCTTATTTTGCATGCCCTCTTCTATGAACATTACTTTAATAGGAGTGCTAAATGGACGCGCAACACAAAGGACTAAAACTCACACCCAGGAGCTTCCCTTTTCTTCTTCGTCATTGCTCTGAAAATGTATAGTCATGTAATGCATGTATTTCTGAGTTATTTGTATATACCTCTGCTATGGTTATGAAGCTATAATACCCCTCGACGTAAATAAACAGGCACGGAGGGAAGTTGGAACCACTCAGGTACATAGGGAGCGCGCCGGTTCAAAATTCAGGTGCGCCGGGTTTTCCAAATTCAAATTTATATGACATTCAAGCAATGAACATTTTGGAGACAATGGCATGCACATGCATAGCATGCATGATAGGCATCTCCATGTTTGGTAACTCGCCGGGTATCGCCGATATGTACGGCCGGAAAAGTCCTATTGCATGACCTGACTGGTAGGCATCTCCATGTTTGGTAACTCGCCGGGTCTCGCCGATATGTGTGGCCGGAAAAATCTGGTTGAGTATACGTCAAAGTGAAAGCCCTCCTATTGCTGCCGGGTGCTTATTGCTTGCCGACCCGCTGCATATTCCCGACTCGCCCGTGCAGTTATAAAAGAACGAGGAGAGAACTTCGTTTTTTGTGCATTGCACATGCCCTGCATAGACAGGGCAAAAATATAAGAGGATGATTGCTTTTGTATTTTAAATTTAAGGATTTTATCTCAGTTATAGTTTTATTTCAATAGGAGAATTTTTATTATGAAATTTTGTTTGGAAAAGTTTACTCAGTAGATATTTTTATGAGTATGAAATTTTGTTTTATCTCAGTGATAGTTTTATTTCAATATGAGAATTTTTATTATGGAATTTTGTTTGGAAAGGTTTACTCAGTAGATATTTTTATGAGCATGAAATTTTGTTTTATTGAAAAAAATAAAAGTCACCCTAACGATTTAAATTTGTCAACTGAATAACGTATTTCTATACTTAAGAGCTCTTTCCCAATGAATGAGTGATCTATATGATAAGAAATGTATTTTAAGTTTGTCAACTTAATAACGTATTTCTATATTTAAAGAGCTCCCAATGAATGCGTGATCTATATGATAAAGAAATGTATATATTTGAATGATTATTTTAAAATTCAAATATGTTTGTAATTTTAGATTAATCTGAAATTGATAAATAATATTTGTAATTTTAGGTTAATTTGAAATTGATAAATAATTAGAAGATTTTATAATCACATTGTGAGAATAGATTTACTCGCACATTATTGAAAGAAGAGCCATGATTGATTCCCTTTGAAAATATATTTAGTCTCACATTATTAAAAATTAAAAATAGAGCAGATACATGATCCAAAATATTAAAAAAAACATTTAATTTATTGTACAAGATGATAAATTATATATTCATACTGGATTATATAATTATAAAAAGCTTTATATTTTAGTTATAAATAATAATAAAATACATAAAAATATTATCAATTAAACATGTTAGTGAGCAATTATACTTAGTGAGATAAATGTTCATAATCTTTAATGTTATGGGTTCTTTAATAAAGTTCTTGAATTCTATACTATAAACTTGTAAAGCAATATGTGCATCAATGTAATCTCATGTATGGGTGCATTTAGGTGAGTGTTTGTGTTGTATATTATTGGATTTTTTTATTAAGTTTGTTTAAATTTATATTTTTGTTAATATTAAAATTTATTAATATATAAGTATATGATATTATGGAAAATTAAGATTTTATTTTTTCAATTTTATCGAGGTTTGTTATTAAATAAAATAGAGAGTTAGCTATTTTAACCTTTTCAATAATAAAAGTGAGGTGTCTATAAAAAGGTATAACTCTCTATTTATATAGGGCGGGAAAAGTGCCAACAATCTCATTTTTGCTTGAAGGTGGAATAAGTTTTCTAAACATAGTTTTTTTTCCCCAAGGGTTAGCTTAATTGCTTGAATAATTTGGCCATCGTAAGGGTTAGGTCATTTTTTTAAACCATCCACCCAAAGCATGTTATCGATGAGGATGTCATGGGCCTTCCTAGCACGAATCACTTTTATCGTCGTCGAAGGTATTTCCAACACTTCCTGGTGACTGCTCGAGGGCATGGCCAACTCGGGAGTCTACCATTAGAGTACACCACTTACCTAAGGAACTTCACTTAGCTTTTATGTTACGATTATCGTCATTTTATGTGCACTTTAAATTGTCTAACACTTAGCCAATTATTCACATCAACATAAACACAACAATAACAAGTATACAAAAGAGACCCAACATATGTATGGGTTTTTGCCCGAACAAAGCATGCTACAAGTATTTTTATCAAAGAAGATTACAAGAGATACAATGATGGAGTTTCCCCAACCAGGAAGAGATCCTGCGAAGGCCCAACAAGCTCAATGCATAGTCTTTACAAGAAGAAAAACCAAAACCCCATGTCTTATGCCTAGTTGAGTAAGGCCTGCTATTACGACCTTCCTGCTACCTACAGATGCCCACAGATTTCGTTGTCCCAGCATGGGTTTGGTTGTCCTTGTGTGGCGTTCTCTTTCTTTTTCTCTATTGGATCCTTGAATCATTTTTTATCTAGTATTCCATCATTTATATAGGTTCCCTTATGATGAGTGTGTCCCCAAGTGTGGGCACACTTCTTACTTTGTGCACACGCTAACCCATCCGCAAGCTTCCTCTATGGTCTAACGACCCAAGCCTTGGGCGCATGTACCACTAGTTAATGCCCAGTTTTCTTTGCCGACCCACACATGCCAACCGATGTGCCACCTTGCTCTTTATCCAATGATGCCACTTCGTGTTTCTTTCTAGCATGTCCTATGTTGCTGAATTCTTTACCAAGCTTCCATCATGTTTGTACCACCTAGTTTGTACCTCCCATAATAGATATTATTATTCATGTTAGGCGTGCCAATAGGAGGATCTTTCCCAAAGTCACTAGAAAATGTTGTAGTTGAATTTCTTTGAAATACATGGCATTCTTACTTACCATTAGTTGAATACCCACTTATGGCGTACCTATGCTTGCTTTCATGGGCACTATGGGTACCCACTTGAACCCAATTGAACTTTCAAGCTATTAACCAAGCCAATTCACTATTCAAATATATATCCAACCTCCGAAGGAATTCAATATACTATGAATCTGTGCTTTGGTGCAATATTAAAATGTGGTGGAGTAATTCAACATAGGTTAGATGTGCCAATAAGAGGGTCTTTCGCAAAGTCACTAGAAATGTTGTAGTTGAATTTCTTTGAAATACATGTCATTCTTACTTACTATTACTTGAATACCCTCTTATTCCATACCTATGCTTGCTTTCATGGGCACCATGTGTACCTACTTGAACCCAATTGAAATTTCAAGCTATTAACCATGCCAATTCACTATTCAAATATATATCCAACCTCCAAAGGAATTCAATATACTATGATTCTATGCTTTGGTGCAATATTAAAATGTGGTGGAATAATTCAACATAAACTAATTAAAATAATGGAAAACACATGCCTATATTCAATGCTAAACATATTCACATGCATTACACATGCCCACATACACAAGATACACACATAATTTATGTTTTAAATCAAGAACATAAAATAAATTATAGAATGGCAAACATAGATTGAATACTTATATTTTAATAAATTATGATTTCCATGAAATTGGTTTTTCAAGAATGATTCATGGCCCCACATCTATGTCTTAAATTTTCTTAATGAGATCTATGCTTTATATTTATTGGAGAAGATCCATGTCATTTGGAAGGTTGTCAATGTATTGAATAACATAGAAGGAAATGTGTGTTATTTTAAGTGGAAATTCATATAATTTTAGGAAAAAAAGCATAGAATTTACCCCCCTCCCCCCAAAAAAAAATTACAAATTAGAAATTACACTTTTTCAGTCTCACTCCTGCCTTTTAGGAAATCCATTCCCGAAGTTCCAAGGTTTCAGGGAACTTGGGACCTTTCGAAATCCAATGGGAATCGTTGTAGATGGTTGGGAACTTACTGAGAACTTTGACCCTCTAAAATTGGGAACTTAAGGACTTTTTTTGTGTGCATTTCCTTCAGCTAGAGCTTCCACGTCTTCATGATCACCACCTATCGAAACTAAAATTTCCAAAGAAGAGGAGAAGGAGTTGTGAGGATGCACGAGGAATTCTGCAATGAGAGAGTGAATGTATGGAACACATAAGATAAAATACTTTTAAATCTTACCCTAAAACTAAATTTATATATTACATTTAAATAAAAATTGTCTTGATTTTTATTTTATAATAATTTAAATTTGATTATTTAGACAGGTTTGCAAAATACCCTAGCATAGAATGTCTTGTAAACATATAATATTCTAATTCATTTTAATCATAGTTGACACAACTAAAAACATATAGCCACAAATAGAGGGACTATAACTTCTAAAAATCTCCACTTTAAAAAGAGTCTACCTTATGTAATCAATGATGTAGATGGTAATCTTGATTTATTGTCATTTCCATATGCTAATAGGTTCTAGTTACAACCATAATATAAGGGATAAGCTAAGTCATTGGCTTTTGTTAATTTTTATTTCCTTATGTTTTTTAACTTCTCATGTTTTTATTATTATTTTATTTTTATATATTTTTTAATATTTATTATTGTTGTTCCCAACATGCTTTTAAATATAGATTTCCGGGAAACTTCTACAGGTATCAAATAGTCATACCCACATTCCCAACGTTCTCTCATTTCGAAAACTTGTGCAATATAAGTATAATTACAACCTTAAAATCAACATTTACTAACAAGCGGTAAACATTTAGTCTCCATCCGATGGATGGGGTGGTAGAGATGGATGCATACATTGTTAGTTTTCCATATATTCCATTGAGTATAGAGGAAAGGAATTGCATAACTCATTTTTTGAGATGTTGTGCCTACGAGGTCCATTCCATTCATCAATGTTTGAGGAAATTACTAAAAACATAGAAGCCAACCCTATCCTGATTGACCTTAAGAAAGAGAGTAAGGGAAATGAGTTAACCTCACTTAAATGAAAAATAGAGAGAAACACGAAAACCCTAGGCTAGGAAGGGGAAAACCATTGCTCCTCTATGCTAAGCATTAATATAAAGCTTTGCATCTTTCGAAAGGATTCTCCAAAAACAAGTCCACTACCCTATGACAAATGAATATGCTTTAGGAACAAATTTGTGAAAAGAGGAGAAATATAACATTGTGAAAAGAGGAGAAATATAACATCGTGATTGTGGACAAAGAACTATAGAAAATCATCCCAAGCATAGGTACCTTTTGTATGAGGTAGTCCAGATATACATCTTGGACAATACTAATACTTTAGACATCTTGCAATTTTTGGATGATAACGACGACCCCCTTTTGGTGGCGATTTGCATCTTATCCACGGGGCATGGATGCTTAAGAATGTGGAAACTCCAAACCCCAAACTCGTGAAAAATATTTACTTTCTAAATGGAAGCAATCGACAAGACTCTTATAAATTCCCTTTCAAGTTTTTTGGTTTTTGGAGTTATATGTGTTTTAGCTTCACTATTTCAATTTAAAAAACAATGAACTTCCATATACATATACATACTCTTTGATCCCTAAACTGAAACTTTCTGAGGAATATATCTAGAAGGTTCACTCACACACTCACATGTTTGTGTGATAAAGGCGATGGGAATGGCATTAGTCTCACACGGAAAACATAAAATGACAAGTCAACCAAACCTTTGTCAATATGAACGTTCATTAAAAGAAAAAAAAATTAGTAACTGATTAATTTATTTTTAATAATAAATCCTAATAAACAGCGTAAATTAATTTGGTAGGGATTAATTATTTTATTCTTTTTTATATTCCTTAGCACACTACTCGTGCCAAGGATTTGGAAACAATGGGCTTTTATTTCTGCAATGCTTTTCCTATTTTGATAAAATATTAAAAAAACAAAATAGCCTACGGACTGGTGATTTTACATACCGCTGAGACAGTTACCGCGCGCTACATAGTCTCCCCATCCGCGCTACGGGATGGGGAGACTAAGATTTCCAATACCGCTGACTGACAGCAGCAGCTCTGGCACCTAACCAATTGCTTAGTTTCATATTGATTTATTTCTGTCTGGTTTGTCAGTTACCGCTTTTCCCCTGATTCATTTACTTACGGATTCGGATTTGGCTTCTTTTCGTGGATTCCACCCCTTCTTTCGAGGTTCGAGGTTCCTTTCATGAATATCTACTTCAGTGGAATGGAAATGAAAACAAGGAAAGGGGGACCATACGCATACGGATAATTGTTTTTATCATTCACGCAGTGGGTGTGATGTACGTTAGCGGGTGTACTGAGCACGCGACAAACCAAAAAGCCAAACCCGGGGGCCGGGGGTATGGGTTGCTTCTGAATCTGCCCGTCCTCGGAGTAGTTACAGTGTCGTTGAGGTTGGTATGAAAATGAAATTGATATCCGCGGGAAGAGTAGCACACAGAAAACAGACAGTACATGATGGCAACTACAACACAAACAGAAACCGAGCATCTTCCATATCCAATCCCTATAACACTGGACGCATGGTTTTATCAATCTGCCGCTCTCGAAACCAGCAATTCGCTATACTACTTTAACACCCCTAGCCACAGCACTAAGCCAGCTATGATTTCTAACCCACGCTTCCCTATCGTTTTTTCTATATATACCGCCAGCGCGTTTGAGCTTCTGGTATCCGGCATTTAGTTTCCTCCTTGTTTCTCATAATTCACCTTCGTCTGATTTCAATTACTGAGTCGAGGGGATTTTTTAGCACAGCGGACACGGAGATGACGAGTCCCAATGAACAGGCTGCTGACATGAAAATTCTGAGAGCAGAGCAGTACTCCAAGGGTAACTAATGAATCTACTCAACCTCCTGATCTATCTCACTCACTCCATTATTCACAGTAATTGTTTATTCATGTGCAATAATCCATTTTTCTGTCATGCACTGGCTATGTGACTAAATACATTTCAATCAATTTCCATGGAAGCGTCAAACATAATCCTTAAATAAAAATACATTGGGTTAATTAACCATTTTATTAAACTGATGAATGACATATATATATTATGCATACAGAAGCAGTGAAAGCAGGGGCCAAGGCAGCTGTAATTGCATGCGTAGCATCCGCCATCCCCACAGTGAGTGTTTTGATAACAAAGCAATTGATCAACATCAATTTAATTCAGTAACTAAATTAATATTCATATTCATGTAACTGCGCCTTGTTATTAACTGATCATGGGTTGGAATAATGTATAACGCGGTGTTCATAATCTGCAGATGCTGGGAGCAAGGGCTATTCCTTGGGCAAGGGCTAACCTCAACCATGCTGCACAGGCACTTATCATCTCTACAAGTAAGTCAGTACTTAATCAATTAATTATTGCTGTCATGCCATCTCAAACTGTTAGGTTGCAGTTGTTTATTTCTCCTCAAGATCTATCAATTTTGTTACATTTTATTGAGTTGCATTAATAAAATGCTTGCATTGCATTGCATAGATGCATGCTCTGATCAAGGATTCTACAATTATTGCATAAATGTATGCCCTGATCAGTGATTCTACAACTACTGAATTGTCTGACAGTGTTTTGCTTTTAGGACCAACGATAGATATTCTATTTATATATCATTCTCATTCTCACTCTCATGGTTATTCATGTTAATTTGGCTGATCTCTCTCATGGATCATGTTAATTGTGTGTACTTTGATTGGAGACAGTCAGCGGTTCGGCTTATTTCATTGTAGCTGATAGAACCATTCTCAAGTCTGCACGGAGGAATTCCTTCCGTGAGCAAATGGAAAATCATGGCGAGTACTGCCCTTTCTGAAAGTGCACAGAGCGGAGCACAGACAAGCTCTATTTGATCTCAAGCCGTGAGTCTGTTGAAATAGGCAATGATGTTGGAATACCCAATATGCAATCAATTCCCTTATTTTCCCTGCTATGCTTTTCACACAATTACCAACTGCTGGTAGTTCCACTGGTCAGTGTTCTTGCGGTTGGACTTTCCATACATTAGAATAAGTTCTCACCTTTTAACTTCTCTATCTCTCTGTGTATATTCAAATGGGTTGGTGCAATATTCTTCTATAATTCCAAACTTTATTATGTGGCTAAATGTCATAACGTATTCAAATGGCAAATGAAATTTGTTTTAGAAATTCGAGAATTTTCCGTTTTATAAAGTAATGTTTATCCTTATCTTCATCATTTTGGTCACCATTGAATCCACTTTCTCAATTACCATTTGCATCATAACTCTTTATTGTATAATTACAATAGGGTAATTGTTTTATAAAAACAAATAATTAATATGTATAAACAAAATTCATTTGAGATTTTGGGTGAACTATAATCTATATTTTTTTTATTTATGGATTAGGATGAGACAAGTGTACTGTCTAGATTGAATCAATGAAAGTCGTTCAAAATTGAAAATAAACAATTATAAAAAAAAGAATATCAATGCATAGATAACTAGAAGAATGTAAGATAAAAAGATAAAGAATATAAAAAATAATTGATACTTGATAAATGGATAACAAGAAGAATGTAAGTGATAACCATGTAGCTAGGCATGAATAACTCACAATTAAACCTTTTTAACTAAAAGAATATGAGGAATACAAAAATATTTCCACCATATTCCATTTCATAAATATCTCTCAACCATTTGATCTCTTAACTTAGTCTAACCACAAACTATATAAATGTATGAGTTTAATTTATCATAACTTTCTAAATAAAAATTATAAAAAATTACATTCTTAGATATAAATATTTAAAAATAATTCTTTTATAAAAAATTAAATTAATTTTTTGTTTTTTTAAAATTGGCCCTTTTAAAATTAATTATACAAAATCAGTAATGCTACTTCAAAATTCCAGGTTTGAACTTCGTCCTTCATAATTCCATTTAAAAAACCTTATTGTAACGATATTAGAGATTCAACTAAACAGAGTGTGAACTTAGATATTCAACTATACAGAGTATGAGCTTAGAGTATGAGCTTAGATTGAAATAAATGAAGTATCTAGACTTCTTTGAATGGACAATGATTATAAAACAAGAGCCATTAGGTGGTAATGTCCTCGACCTTACTTATAGGTGTTGATATAAGATGAAATGATAAGAAGCTATTAGTAAAGAAAAGAGTCTTTTGGACCACGCTATTAACAAAGAAAATATCCCTTATGAATAAGGCCACTAGCAATTGTCCCACAACATCATTGAAGCATACCCTTTTAAATGGATAATACCTATTCTTTTGCATGGATGTTTTTCTTCTAGGTTTTCCTTTTTATAGCTTTTGTGTTAGAGAAATACATTTTAGTAAAGTTGGAGACATTACTCAATGCAACACAAAAAAAACTATCAAATACTTCAAATTCACCTAAATGCTTTAGCTAATTCACCTAAATCCTTAAGTCAAAGAAGATAATTTAAATGTCCTGTAATCTCTAAGTTTAAGGACCTGACAATATACTATAAATGTTAAGCAAAAAAAGTTAATTTTGAATAATTTGAATGCCATGCAACCTCTAAGTTTAAGGATTTAACAATATATGATAAATGCTAAGCCAAAGAAGATAATTTAAATGCCATGCAATCTCTAAGTTTAAGGACTTAACATATAAATACCATGCAATCTCTATGTTTAAGGACTTAGCAATATATGAAAAATGTTAACAAATTATTTTGGTTATCACTTATGCATGAGTTATGTGTATGATCATTTTCAGAATACACTTAAATATTATGTGCATGGATAAAGTGTGTGTAATTCATATATCATTGTTAACAATAAATTTTGTGATTTATTATGAATTTATTAAATTTAAAATATAGATATGTGAATGGTTAAAGTGTGTCTAATTCATATGATCACTTAACAATATATGAAAAATGTTAACAAACTTTTGTGGTTGTGAGTTATGCATGAGTTATGTGTAGATGATCATATCCCAAATACACATAAATCTTATGTGCATGGATAAAGTGTGTGTAATCCATATATCATTTGCTAACAATAAATTTTGTGATTTATTATGAATTTATTAAATTTAAAATATAAATATGTGAATGGATAAGAAAAATGTTAACAAACTTTTCTGGTTGTCAGCTATGCACAAGTTATGTGTAGATGATCATATCTCGAATACACATAAATCTTATGTGCATGGATAAAGTGTGTAATCCATATATAGTTGCTAACAATAAATTGTGTGATTATGTGAATGGATAAAGCATGTCTAATTCATATAAATATTGCTAACATTAATTTTTGTAATCTAATCAATAAATTATTATGAATTTTTTAAATTTAAAATATAAATCTTTTAACTTTGAGATAAAAGTAAATTTATCTAAACTATAAACAATAATTTTTTTTTTGTCAATTTAAAAACCACATATCATTTTAAATTAATAATAAAATGTCATTCTAACAACTCCAAATACAGCAAGTCACTCCTCTTAAGTATCTTACTTTTCCTCTTCCTCCTGTCACAAACAGAAAGCAAAAAAAACCAAAAAACAGAAAACCATTAATGGCCAGCAACTACTGCTCAAATATATAACTTCTATCAACCGATTTCACCTAATATATATAACTCCTATCTGATATATAAAAATTGTGAACCGTATTTCATGATTGTAACATTTCACATATCCAAGTTTTTTTTAACACAAACCATCAAATTTGGCTGGATGTGATGTGCTACAAATCTCTTCATGTGATTGGAATATTTCCAGTACAATAAATGTATTTGAGAGATAAAGTGTTCTCAAAATTCACTCGATCAAGGTTTTTGAGGAACGGAAATCAGCCGTGGTTTCACAATATTCGAGGAGTTTTGGATTCCGATTTCATAAGGGAGAACCTTAGATCAGGGTTATGATAGTTTTTTCCAAATATTTTATATTATGCTTCGATCTATTTATTTTTAAGTTTATTATTTTAAAAATAATGTTATTTTAAAATAACGAAAATATGTAAAGTTTAATAATCAAAGTTTTACTTAATAATAATAAAATTTCATTCTAACACAATAATTAAAAAAAAACAAAATTAAGCAAATCTACATGTCATTTTAAAATAATAATAAAAGAAAACTAAATTAAGACATTTTCATATCGATTTTTAATAATAAAAGAAACATTAGACAATACATTAACCTTGTAAGGATTGTGAGAAAATTGTAAATTTTTTATTATATTAATAACTAAAAAATAATAAAATAATTTTTTATTTTACCATGATTTTTATCATATAATGGTGTGGCATAGGCTTCCATGTAATGAGATATTACCTAACCACTTAAATTAAATGAATGGCCTATTGATGGTAGTTTATTTTCAACATTTTTTGTTAGATATCAAAACCACCTTGATATCAAGAACCATCTAAGCACTGCTATAGAAGTAAAAATCAACATGCCCATTACATAATCATAACCACGTGCAAGAGCCCTTACCAAATCCCAAAAACCAATCTTAACCACCACTGGTCTGCATGTTTGTACTTTCTGCAATTTTCAAAAAATAGTAGGTAAAGATATAAATAATATAAAAAAATAGTAGTTGAAGATATAAATAATATAGCCCTTGTGATGAATTCAAATCAATATATTTACGAATTAGGTCATTCAATTAAGTACCTGCAATAAAGCACCTGTAGTAAATCCCTGTTGGCATGAAGGTGTTATAGCGGATTTCACCACACTAGGTGAATCACACATTGTATGGCCTTCCCCTGTCCCGCTGTAGACTCATTAGCCCCTATGGACCACTTTTTGTCTTTTGATGTGTCCTTGATCATCCCTAAAAACATAAGAAAAGTGATATATGCGGCTTGTTCCCCGATAACCGCGTACATACGCGCATATTCCCCCTATAGTTGCGTACATCGGGATGTATGAATAATCCAAATCCTTTTGGAGCGTTCCTTGACTTGGATCCGACTCATATGACTCCTGGCCTTCCATATGCCTTGAGATCGCACGGATTCGACCTTTCAGTATCCCTTTGAAAAGCTATATAAGGAACCCATTGAGACATTGAAAGCATAAGAGAGAATTGAGAGTAACGAAACTATAGTCCATTGTTGCCAGAACTTATGCTTAGGTATGCATCCCTTTGTCCCTTGGAGCACTGTTGTGTTCTTCCCAAGCTTGCCTTTTGCTAGTGAGCTTGCTATCGAAGTGATGGAGGATTGAGGTGGTGGAGGCCCAAGTGGGGGATTCAGTTTCTCCAGTTCATAGACGTGCCGTCAGAAGTTGTCACTTGTAATCTCTGATTCATATTAATAGAAATATCTTTTCCTGTCCAGTAATGTGTATTTGAATGAATATTGTATCCATTGGAATATGTCAAATGCTTTTACATTATTGATTATATATGCTAGAATAGATCTAACACCATGAAATATAGTATGCTTGTATTGTTTACTTGTTGTTGAGGACGTGCTATAACAATTCAAGCTGAAGATTGGAAAGCTCAACGGGGATCTACTTCAACCGTCCGGAATAAGGTACAAGGTTCGATCCTTTAGTGTTAGATATTTTATTTCTATTGCATATCGGGAAAGATTGATTTCTAGAGTCTAGCTGTCTGTTGTGGTACCCCAAGCCATAGGAATTTCTCTCCGTAACAGAATTGGCGACTCCGCTGGGGAGTTCCTAGTAACTGTCCTTTGGGGGTTGATTTCTTGGCATTCAATGTATTTGAATTGCTCTCTCTCTCTTGTTTCTGTGTCGGGTATGGGGGCATGTATGCCTGGTAGAGCCTGATTGGTGTGAATTTAGTCTCAGCCTGTCTGTTTACCTTGAATTTGTGCATCTTTTTCTTCCTGTACATGGGTTTGTCACTTATAGTCGCGTATACACGTGGTTTCCCCTGGGATTTTCGCGTATACACGCAGGTTCACTGCGCACAATCGCGTATACCCTGGTTTTTACCTTTTTGTGGAAGATAGTGGATTGCTGGGTGAATTCTGTTAGCTGCTGAGTCTCCTTTGGCACTGCCTGAGTCTGTTAATACCTCTGCTTCTGACCAGAAACGTTTTTTTAGCCTATATTTTTTCTTTTAGGAAAGTTCTTGTCATGGCATCTTTGATTTTTTGTTTGAGATTAGTGCATTAGAGTCCTTTTACCTTAGTGCTTTGCTGGAATGCTATTTATGTGTGCTTGCAGAGTCTGGGGTGGGTAGAATCATTCTTTTGCTTTTTGTATCTCTTTATTTTCAAAAAATCCAAAAACATTTTCTTATCATCATGCATTGCATTTTGCATTGTACTTGCACTAGATCTAGATTTGCTTTGGAGTAATAGTTAGGACTTCATATATGG
>LPNX010356611.1:5062-26835 GCA_001517045.1 Pseudotsuga menziesii | reverse complement strand
TTTTATTAGTGATTGCTCTGTGCACGCTAGTTGGCCTAGGGTTGACGTAAATAGAGAGTCTTTGCTATTTTTTGAGTCATTGTGGAGTCGGGTGCGGTTCCACGCCGTTCTCGTCGTTTAGTAGGACTTCCGCCTTCTACTTCTCCTCCTCCTTTGGGAGAGGGACCTAGACAGTCCAGGCGGACCATGTCACACATTGATTCACACACCATGGGAGATCATTCAGAGGATACATCTGAGCCACCTCCTCCCATTCGCGTTGACGATGGGGAATTCACGCCTACTTATGACCCTTCACCCGACCTAACTGAGTTAGGACCTATGATTTTGGAGATAGGAACCATGCACGATAGACCTAGTCACTCTAGGGTTGACCCCTCGTTGACACATTACCAGTATGGAATGCGGGAAAACGCCGAGACTCACTTTGAACCTGCCAGTACTAGCTATGGTAGTTATGCTACGACTGGTTTTCCTATGCACGATTTGACATTTCATGTTGAATCCGATTTTGAGCCTAGCACTATGCCTGGGGGCAATCCCATGCCTTACCTTGCGGAGAGGTTTGGGAGTACTAGTCACATTACACCTTCCATCCCAGTGGCGGAAGCTCCATATTATATACCTCCTAGGTCTAGAGTTAGTGATCCGATAGGGATACCAGGTTCTAGACGAGTGACGATAGGCACTAGTACATTTCTTCTTATAGAGATTCCTTCGTCCTCGCTTTCGAGTTCTTCAAATGTAAACCCTCCACCTTACTCACGTGGTCCTTCGAGTCGACACGTAGCTACGAGTCAGATCCGTACTGCGATTACTAGACCAATTGTGTCTCAAGCCTACATACCACCCGTGGTTTCGGGAGGTTATGTTCATGTTTCTAGAGGTCAGATTGCTACTTCCACAACATATATCCCTACTTCCGGTACGTATATTCCTACTTCCGGAATGTATATCCCTACCTATGGAGTGTCTCATGGGACATCGCAAGCGGTGACCTATGGACCCTATTATGGGACGCAGTATGGACAGGTCTCTTCACCTTACGGAGGCGGGTATTCACAACCTGCGTATTCTCCTAATTACAGCTTTGTAGCTCCTACTAGTCAAGGTCCACCTCATTATGGTACTTCCACGCCACCCTATACGGGTCATACAGGAGGAGATCACTATGGCCAAGGTCATGGTGGTAATCAATCCTATATGAACCAGGGAGCGGTCCATAGACCTCATCATCCTAGACTCCCTTTCCTCGCGACACTCAATCTACTTGACTTATCGAGACTTACGAACGATTTTGTGGCTCATGACCCGGCTTGGACGGCTATCCCTACCAAGCTTCCTTCGGACATACCCAAGTTCGAAGGCAAACCAGGAGAGGATCCGAGTGAACATGTTACGACATTCCACCTATGGTGCTCTTCCAATTCATTGCATCAGGACTCAGTCCATTTGAGACTATTTCAACGCACCCTTACGGGGCCTGCGGTGAAATGGTATATAGAGTTACCTAGGGGTGCCTTTACTTTGTTCGACGACCTTGCGATGACTTTCCTTAATCACTTCCAGCTACCAGTGCGCTATGATGTTGGTACTGAACTCTTGTCGACATTTCGGCAAGATAAAGCCACCCATATTTCTGATCATATTCAAGAGTGGCGTAGACGGAAGAGATTAATTAAAGCCTTTATACCGCCGGAGTTCCTCCTTGAGTGGTTCCTCAAATATTTATTGCCATATATCGTGAAGGATGTTTCCACATCCGGAGTACAGAATGAGGAACAAGCCATCTTTAGGGCATAGGAACTAGACTTGATCTATGCTCAGTCTGGTTTGTTATATGAGATTATACCCAACGCTCCTCGTTTTAGTTTCGATCCCAAGGTCAAACCTGGACCACATGCCGATGGCATTGTGGGTAGTGCAAGTAAAAAACCTGCAGGTTCGGTTGTGAAACAAGTTGCTCAGTTGTCAATCAACCAATCTGCCTTGAGACAAGCTACGGCTTCGTCTCAGCCTGCCCAAACGGCGAATGTACTTGCTGTGCAATCGTCCGACCAGAAGGGTAACCAACAACCCGGACGGAATAGAAAAAAGGGTAAAAACAATAATAATAAAAAGGGTGGGAATAAGAATGAGAATGCCAATAATAATGACAAGAACGATAAAAATGTTGGGGGGGACAAGCAGAATAAACGTAAGGTTAAGTTTCCTTGCAAGCTATGTAAGGACGATCACCTCACTTACTTGTGCCCTAGAATGGATGAAGCTTCAAAGTTCATAGCACAGGGCCCAGCTGTGTTAACAAACCCTTTACCGCATAAACAGAATATGAACTCGAAGTCCCATGATCAATCTAGTGATGAAGATCCTGCTGAAACTAGTGGTCGTGGGTGCATTAATATGGTCCGTGCCGCAAAAGTTGTGACGCGTGTGAAAGATTATACTTCGTCACAACCCAACCTAGGCAAAGAACCTGATCCACCAGGAACCCCTTTGCGCATTGAGAAACCTGCGGATAAACCTAAGGCTGCACCTCGCATTCCTAAGGGGGTACTTAAGCGTTCGGGGCATAACCCAAATTCCCGAGCCGCCGAGAATTATTCAGTTGTTGAGGACTTGGGCCATACTGCTTGTGCGATGTTTGTATTGGAAGTGCTTCAGAGTTGTCTGTTGCAAAGGAAGGCTTTGCTTTCCGCTCTTGGTGTGAATGGTGATTATTCTTCCTCAGTGATCAAATTTGAAACCGCAGGACATCGGCCTCACTTGCCCTACTATGTGTCCCTTTTGGTGCATGTAGAATGTCTTAATATGATCTTCAAGCGCATTGTGATTGATGAGGGCGCTGCTGCTTCTGTGATGTCTTTGTCTTGTTGGAAGGGTCTTGGTTCTCCTGAGTTGTAAAAATCTACGACCATGTTAACTGCTTTTGATGGGAGATCGTTTAGGCCGCATGGTATCCTCCCTTTCCTTAAAGTCCGTTTGGGAGGGAAGACCGTTGCGATAGAGGTTGAGGTGGTTGATGCACCCCTCGACTACAATCTCTTACTCGGAAGGAACTGGATGTATAGTATGCAAGCCGTTGCATCTTCTGTGTTTCGCGTTGTATGCTTTCCTCATAATGGGAAGATTGTAATGATTGATCAAACGGCATTCAAGAATCCGCCTATTACTGCATCTTCGGAAGCTTCGGTTCCGAAAGTTGAACATTCCCAGCCGACAACTAGGAGTGTGGGTGTAGGCATGTATCTGTCCCTCATTGGAACCTTTAGTTGTCCTGCACCCGTCCTCATGATAGGATCTAGTTTCGATGGTGCTTTGACGTCTACGAGATCGGTGCCTTTTCGCACAAGTCATATGGGAGATCCTTGGATTCTTCCATCACTGAGTCCTTCAAGTGAGGGCATTGAGATGAGCGTGCCGTTGCCTGCAGTCATGATAGCTTACCAAGCTAATCTCCAGTCTGCTACAGAGCCTTGTTCTTCCTCTTCACGGACGGAGGAGGAAGACCCCTATGTGCTACCGACATGGGCAGTACAGTCTTCTCATGCCCACGACTGCCTTGATACAGTTTTCCCTTCAGATGAAGCGATTATTGAGGCTATGTCGGGAGTTGAGCCACCATGGGAGGAACTTCATCATAGATCATACTTCCTTCCAGAGCTTGACCTTTTGAAGCATGAGGATTATAGGGAGATTCTTAGTCAGAAAGTTGGTAGACCCATGATTCCATTAAGCTCTCCTGGTCAGATGGCTATTGGAAACATGGCGAACATATTGTCAACTTTTTCTATCAACATTTCTCGCAATCCTGGTACAATTGAGAATGTCTACATTGGAGCGGATTGTTCCCAAGATGAGATTCGGGAGTATACCGAGCTGTTCAAGGAATTCCGTGATATTTTTGCTTGGTCTTATGATGAGATGCCAGGGATTGACCCTCAGATTGTCGAACATGAGATTAAGACTTACCCCAACGCTAAGCCTGTTCGACAACGTTTACGTGCAGTAAATCCTAGGAAAGCACCTGCCATAAAGGTAAAGATAGAGAAGCTATTGAAAGCTGGTTTCATCTATCCCGTTCCCTTGACGGAGTGGGTTTCAAACCCCGTTCCAGTGGATAAGAAGCAGGGAGCAATCCGTATATGCATTGGTTTTCGTGATTTAAATCGTGCCTGTCCTAAGGATAACTTCCCCACACCGTTTATAGATCAGATTTTGGATGAATGTGCGGGTAGCGAGGTGTTCTCCTTTATGGATGGCTTTTCTGGGTATAATCAGATTCAAATTAAACCCGAGGACCAACATAAGACCGCATTTATTTGTCCTTGGGGAACATTTGCGTATCAAAAAATGCCTTTCGGCCTTAAAAATGCCGGAGCTACGTTTCAGCGGGCGATGACCTTGATCTTCCACGATCTCAAGTCCATTATTGAAGTATTTTTGGATGACCTCGCTGCTCATTCTCGCATGAGGATGCGTCATTCTTATCACTTGAGATTGGTGTTCGAAAGATGTCGGCACTCTGCTGTTAGATTAAACCCTCATAAGTGCATCTTTTACGTGAAATCAGGTCGTTTGTTAGGATTTATTGTTTCGAAAGAGGGTATAAGAGTCAACCCTTTGAAGGTTGAGGTTATACTTCAGTTGTCTCCCCCACAAAATATTTGTTATCTTCAGTGTTTGCAAGGCATGACAAAATTCCTACGAATATTTGTTGTCAATTTTGCCAATTTGACTAGAGGTTTCATGCGTCTCCTAAAGAAGGATACTCCCTTTGAATGGGATGAGCGAGCCCAGGAGTCCTTCGATGCACTTAAGCGAGCCCTAGCATCGGCCCCGGTGATTAGTCCTCCAGATTATAGCCGTGATTTCCTATTATATGTGGCCGCGTATTTAGAGACGATTGGTATGGTTTTGGTTCAAGAGGATGAGGAGCTCCAAGAGCATGTCATATATTATCTGAGCCGAAACCTTATTGACGTAAAGATTCGGTATTCTCATGTCGAGAAGCTTGCCTTAGCTACCGTACATGCGGTGCAGCGTTTGAGACATTATATTCTCCTTCGCCAGACCTTGGTTGTTGCCCATGTCAATCCGTTTCAATTCGTCCTCACACGTAGGATGATTGGGGGAAAGTATAATAAATGGATTGTCATTCTGCAAGAGTTTGATCTCGAGTTTATTTCGGCAAAATCGAAGAAATCTTTAATCTTTGCAGAGCTCATATCGTATTTTCCGAGCAAGGCTGAGGAGTTGGTATGTGAAGATACGTTCGTTGATGAACACATTTTCTTAATCTCAACGGCTGACCCATGGTACGAGGATATCATAGTATATCTGCAAACGCAGAGGACCCCTACTCACCTCTCGCGAGATGAACAACGACGATTACGTCACGTCTCCAAGAACTAACTCATAGTGGACAATACTTTGTACCGCCATGGAGTAGATTCCCTTTTACGACGTTGTTTAACTCATGATGAGGCTGAGGTAGTGCCTAATGATTGCCACAGAGGGGCGTGTGGTGGTCATTTATCTGGGCTTTCTACAGCTCAAAAGATTTTGAGAGCGGGTTATTTCTGGCCGTCGATCTTCAAGGATTGTATTGAAGCGGTCAAGAGGTGCCACCCTTGCCAGGTGTTCGCACGTAATATGCGCTCGAAGCCTGCCCCGTTACACCCTATTATCACCGCCGGTCCCTTCACCAAATGGGGGCTCGATTTTATGGATTGCAACCCAGCTTCGGCTGGGGGGCACCATCATATCATAGTGGCTATTGATTACTTCATGAAATGGGCTGAGGCAATGCCTACAGTAAAATCCGACGGTGAGACAGCCGCTCACTTCGTATTCAACCAAATCATTTCTCGGTTTGGGATTCCGAGAGAGCTTGTCACTGACCATGGCTCGCACTTTCAGAACCGTATGATGGAAGAGTTGGAATCCAAGTTAGGGTATAAGAAAGATCACTCATCTTCTTACTATCCTCAAGAGAATGGACAGGTTGAAGCAGTGAATAAATCACTTAAGTCCATTCTCCAACTAACCATTGCACAAAGTAAGACGAATTGGCATATTATGTTATACCCTGCTTTGTGGGCATATCGAACCACGGTAAAGACTGCCACTGGTTTTTCTCCATATCAGCTTGTTCATGGAGTGGAGTCGATATTGCCCGTTGAATGCGAGATTCCTTCGTTGAATTTAGCCGTGGAACTCTTACCAGACACTTCGCCTTTGGAGGAGCCTTTGGTTCACCTTGAGCAACTTGATGAGTAGCGTAGAGATGCCTTGGTGACTCTAGAGGTTAATAAGCGTCGCGTAAAGGCCCAGTACGATAAGTCTGTCCATCCAAGAGTGTTTAGTGAGGGAGACTTGGTCCTTTTGTGGGATCAATCGAAAGAACCCTTGGGGGCAGGGAAGTTCAATCCTATGTGGCGTGGTCCTTATGTGGTCAAGCGTGTGTTAGAGAAGGGTGCCTACGAGTTGGTCGATTACGAAGGGACGGCCTTGGCGGAGCCTAGAAATGGGCTCTATCTCAAAAAATACTATGCATGATCTTTAGCCAAGGCTGCTTGTTGTATATTATTTTACAGCTTTTTTGCATAGTTAGGTCTTGTTTATCGTGATTGGGTTTGTGATTAGTTTCCATTTCTTGTGGCAGATGTCAATGGAATCTTCCACCTACATAGGATTCGTGGATGGTGCAAGCCGTCACACTCAACACTCAGCCTCAGCTGCTTGGGTGATTTATACTCCTATGGGTCATGTACTGTCTTCAGGAGGTGTATGTCTACGGCCATCTTCCAACAATGTTGCTGAATATAGCGCCGTTATTGAGCTTCTACAGGATGCCATTTCGCATGGTGTTCTCTCTCTTGAGGTACATCTTGATTCAGAGTTAGTAGTGTCATAGCTAAATGGTTTGTACCATGTTAGAGATCTGACATTATTGAGGAGATTCTTACGTGTGAGATTGTTAGAATGACAATTTGAGAATATAACATATATACACATTCCAAGAAATTATAATCTAGTTGCTGACTCATATGCTAACTATGTGTTAGATTGGCATTTGTTTCATTCATCATAAATTAATCATAAACACAATTTTTACACATGTAAATAAATAAACCGATCACCATAAAACTTTTTATATACATCAAAAATGTGGTAATACATAGTGTCATAATACAAAATTGGGGCTTTGAAAGCCACCATCATATACACGGTAGTACAAAATAGATACACTCCTAGGTGTCTAGTCCTGTGGAGGTGGAAGAGGGTTGTGATCATGATATGTCACCATAGCTCTAGCTAGCCGCCGGAATAAACGCACCCATGAGCATGGTACACCCACCACCTGTCTCTGCATAGCCTCAGGCAAGTCCTCGACTTGCGCCATGGGAACCCTGTGAGTAAGTCGCACGAAGTTGGTATGGATGTTTTGGAGCATTCGCTCCGCATCCACACCGGTGATATCGTCTCCTCTTCCCCTCCGTCTATGATGTGGGAAGCCCTCTGGTCGCCATGGTCCCACATCTACACATGAATGGTAGATGTCATTATGTATTGTCACCCAAAAACATGTCTTTTTGATTCCATATAATCAAGAAAACACAAAAAAAATTAAGTACTTAAATTTTTTTAAAAAGAGTGAGGGTCGAGATTCGTTACCTATGTCTCCATATGCTGATCCTGGTGGTAATGGAATGTCCGGATCTCCCCGGAAATCTATCCCTGCATAAGGGTAGTCATCTATGGCAACAATCTGTCGTCACCACCATGGAAAAAAGTTTGCTGGATAAGGGTTGGCTACCCTACCACCCCCCAGTCTGCGCATCGCGTTTGCCCAACGTCGTTGGGCCGGATCCCGAACCCCGTGGAGAGGAACATCCACTCTAGGGCTCAATCCTGGAACACGCTCAAAGAAAAACGTGCTCAAAATGCTGCTGAACCCGAAGTTCCATATCCTACCTGCCTTGCACTCACTGAGCTGATGTTTCATGTTGCTCAGTAGTGAAGTACTCAAGTCGTAGATGGTCGGTGTCATACACTCCACCGCATAGAACATCAGTGGCCGAGAGGCCTGATGGAGTGATGCTAAGCCTGCTATCCTGCCCAGCGTCAGTAGTATGGCCTTTAGGCCTAGCACCTATATAGCGTTGGTGGGAACTTGGCTCCTCACATTCTCAGTCTCTAGGTAGCAGTACACAGCTATGTACTCATCGATAGTCAGCCCATGACCTGGCCCTCCTCGGGCACGAAGGTTCACCATATCCCCTCATCTATATAGACCTATGATAAAGTAGATATCCTCCACCTCAATGGTGAGGGACATACCGTCTATCCAGAAGGACTCTGAGTATGGATCCCAATAGTCTACCAGCATTTGTAGCAGTCCTGGTTTGTCCCTCAAGCCACCTAGGCACCAAAACTTGTAGAGTCCGCATCTTCTTAGAGCTTCTTGAGCCATTCTGTCAGCCCTTACTGCTTCCTCTACTTCACCATGCTCGCGTTCTCGCCACTCTAGCACCATCCTGCATGAGAAATTGACCAAATGTCCATTAGATTCATGTAAATCCTTTTGCGCGGCGTCATACGCGGCTGTTTTGCAAACAGCCGCATATGTACGCGGTTTCCAGCCCCTTTTCCACGTATAGCCAGCCCTATACGCGGAAAAAGCCTCGATACCTGCGTGGGCCGCAGCGCTCATGTAGAATTGGCCTTAATAAACTCATTTGACCATGAAAACTTGTAAAAATTATATTGAAATGCAAGTAGAGAACATGAGTAAATACCTGGAAGAAACAGTTGTGAATTCCGCCGGCTGGATCTCCTGGAATTTGCAGTTGAAAATCAGAGCTCCAATAGGTAAAAGTTTCAAATGATTTCTATTTTTTACTATTTATAGAAAAAATTTCAAATATTTGAAAATTTTTACCCCCTTTCCTATAGTTTTGACCGTTTCTGACCTAATCTGTGATGTAGAAGACCATTTTCAGCGGCGTTTCAGCCTTTGGATTGACCCGTTCGTACCGATCTCAGGTATAACATCTACACTGGCATATAGGTTAGGTTCACCACCGTTTGCATTTTGCATGACCTTATGACCATGTCACTATATCCTTAGGTACGAACCCACTCTATTATGTCACGGAACCTTCTTGCTGCTATAGAAGTGGCATGATATGAGTGGTAGAGCCTCACCTTACATGGGTACCCTAGTTAGCGCCTTATTTGCATTTGGTGCCCATGCCAATGTTTCCCCCTTTAGGGTGTGGGAGTCCGTTGTAAAGTATTGCCATGACATTTAGCAAGAGCCTCATACTCCTCTTGATCTTATGCTGGCCATGATCCCACGAAATCCCTTGTATCAAGTTGTGGATGCATTATCATAAGCTTTTCCTGTCTTATTGAGCTTTATACCGGCTCCCCTGACATTGCGTTTCAGCCATATAGCCCGAGCTTTTCTCATGTCTAGCCATGTAGAGCCTTTCTTTATATCCTTCGCAGCTTGATTCCCTTTTTACTGGGAGGGGATTTTCCCCTAAGTGTCGATATCCTACACATGTATCCTTGCATTGAGCATATGTATGTTCCACTGCTTGGAACTAGTTTGTTTGCCCTCATGAAACTCATCTCCTCCTAGTTTGTAACTATAAAGCTAGTTTATTCTTTTTTCAAGATTTTCAAATAATTGAAAAAGACCAAAAAAAAATCAAAAAACCAAAAAGCCGGACAAGAAAAAATATTATCTTTGGCAGCTATCGAGTCGTGTCGCCTTCGAACAGAGCACTGTATATCACATCCATTGGTTGGGTTATAGTTTGACTTTAGGAGCTGTACTCGTTTATCTGAGTTTTATCTCCACCAACTGGTTAAGCTTCCAGTCCCTATGGAGCCTCTATTGATGCCTCCTATGTCATAGAGATGTCCCAGTTTGTATATCGAGTCTATGTTTCCTTCATTCAGTCACCATACGTCGTTATGCTCTTGTTCGAAGGAAGTTGAAACCTGAGTCGGCCATTCCTCAGTTATCTTGACTTTGCATGTCGGCCATTCCCGGTACAGTTACTGGTTCGTGCACCTTATGATCGAGTCCTTCCACATTATACAGCCTTCCTCAGTACCTCGTGTTGGATGATGGGGGATTCCCTAATTCCCTCCTTCCAGCGGATTTCATCCCATCGACTTTAGATCATTTATTCTGGGATTGGAGTCTAGAGTCATTTTGAGTGCCTTGAGACTTGCAGTCATCAGTGGCAGGTTCTCTCGCCATCGACAGTTTTGGGAATACATCAATGTCCCTTGATCGATGGATTCTCTCAAGTGTTCGACCTCAACTCATTTATTCACACTTGTTAGTTTGCACTCTAGTACCTTGATTCCCATTTTCATTATTGTTGGGTGATCTCGTGTCTGTTAACGGTATACATCATTGACCCGTAATCAGATGATGGACTACTATGTTCGACCTCGACACCTCTATTCGCATAGTAGGACATGTACTCGTAGCGGTGTGTGTAGAAGACCTTCCATATTGGTGGCATCCACTATATGCTACCTCCTTGATCGTGCCAGTGTTCATGAGATTTCAGCTCTCGTGACTTGTTCCAGTATATGTCAGACATTTCCAGCCACTATGGAGATCTTGATCTATTGTATATCTTCAGCCTTTGTGGAGATCACGGTCCTTTGTATATCTTCATCATGGAGATTCTGATCTATGTATATTGTACATGGCGATGACCACATATGTGTTACCATGTTTCATGCCTATTCATGGCCATTGTACTCTTATGTATTCGGGACTGCTATATGTATTTGTAGTTATATGTAGAGTTGTATTATTGTACTATGCTGATTGGGTGGCTGGTCTTCCATTTGGGTACCTTCATCACTTCACTTCTGGGATGGACTTATAATGTATTTCGGCCATCGTATAACCCCTCTGATCTCATACATTAGGGGGCATCTGTTATAGAAAATTTCACCACACTAGGTGAATCACACATTGTATGGCCTTCCCCTGTCCCGCTGCAGACTCATTAGCCCCTATTGACCACTTTTTGTCTTTTGATGTGTCCTTGATCATCCCTAAAAACATAAGAAAAGTGATATACGTGGCTTGTTCCCCGATAACCGCGTACATACGCGGATATTCCCCCTATAGTCGTGTACATCAGGATGTATGAATAATCCAAATCCTTTTGGAGCGTTCCTTGACTTGGATCCGACTCATATGACTCCTGGCCTTCCATATGCCTTGAGATCGCACGGATTCGACCTTTCAGTATCCCTTTGAAAATCTATATAAGGAACCCATTGAGACATTGAAATCATAAGAGAGAATTGAGAGTAACGAAACTATAGTCCATTGTTTCCAGAACTTATGCTTGAGTCTGCATCCCTTTGTCCTTTGGAGCACTGTTGTGTTCTTCCCAAGCTTTCCTTTTGCTAGTGAGTTTGCTATCGAAGTGATGGAGGATTGAGGTGGTGGAGGCCCAAGTGGGGGATTCAGTTTCTTCAGTTCGCAGACGTGCCGTCAGAGGTTGTCACTTGTAATCTCTGATTCATATTAATAGAAATATATTTTCCTGTCCAGTAATGTGTATTTGAATGAATATTGTATCCATTGGAATATGTCAAATGCTTTTACATTATTGATTATATATGCTAGAATAGATCTAACACCATGAAATATAGTATGCTTGTATTGTTTACTTGTTGTTGAGGACGTGCTATAACAATTCAAGCTGAAGATTGGAAAGCTCAACGAGGATCTACTTCAACCGTCCGGAATAAGGTACGAGGTTCGATCCTTTAGTGTTAGATATTTTATTTCTATTGCATATCGAGAAAGATTGATTTCTGGAGTCTAGCTGTCTGTTGTGGTACCCCAATCCATAGGAATTTCTCTCCGTAACAGAAGGCTACAAGGCTTAAAAATAGTGTTCCAACAGTTGCGATAAATCCAAGGAATAGAAGGAGTTTGAGTAGTTTGAACGTTAGCTGGAAATCCGTGTGAGCCTGTTTTCGTCCTACAGACACCACTAGCAAAATAGTCCAGTACATTTGTAAGAAATGGAAAACACAAATTTATCGTCCCTCTATTGGACTTCGCATAAAAATTATGAGTTTATCAATGGACAATTTATATGATGTAGAAAACAGCTCGAGAAGCAGGATCTGGCCATGTCATTCAAAACCAATTTAGAGTAGCATTTTGATTTGAATTTGTAAGTAACATACCTTCAATACCATCATTACAGCCACAATAACAAGCCATGATAGCCCATATACCTAGAAAACATCCATTAGCTTTACAAATGCATTCAAAGAAAATTGTTAAGTCAATGCAAAAAAAATAAAAAATAAAACTGATTTGTAAAAGAAGTCAGAAGAATGGCTTACAATGATGCTCTTGTTTCCATTTGCTATGTTTAAATGATACATCAGACCGTACTGGCACAAAAATAATCTGTCTACAAGAAGAACCTCTAATAATCATTGACAAAATCCAGTAGATCCAAGATGCTCATGTTTCTCTTCCCACCAATATTTCCATCTTTTGCTTGCAGGTACGCCAACAACACCCCTATTGTTTATCCATTTAGTCCAATGAAAGGAGGGATTTAAGATGGATGCTTCTTTGGTGCCACTATGATGACGACTATTATGGCTAAGCCTTGCCAATACCGATTCAGTAATTTTCGGGCACCCATCAGCTAGGAAGGAATAAACACCTAGCTTCCTTTCATTTAGCGATACCTTCCCTTATTTTATTAACCTTTAACTAACTGTTACATCACGAAACTTTATTATTGAACCAGCTAGTCTGTTCGCTGGTATGGTTGGACGGGAAACCCAGCCATCCATTAGAAATTCCCACCATAGTTACCACGAGTACTTAATTGACCTTCTAGGTAAGGCGCGAAGCAATTGGGAGTCTTGCCACCACACTCACCACGAGTACTTAATTGACCTTCCAGGTAAGGCATGGAGCAATTGGGAGTCTTGCCACCACACTTACCACGAGTACTTAATTGACCTTCCAGGTAAGGCACAGAGCAATTGGGAGTCATGCCACCACCAAAAACCACATGGAAAGTGTGGTTAATAGGTAAGAAACAAAATATTTTGCTGGGGAGCAATAGATGTTATAGACAAAGAGAAGCATCATCAGCTCCAATCCCTTAATAAAGTGGCTCCTTGAATAAAGCCTGTAATTCTTTGCATATTTCTCATGCCGCACCACAAAACCTCGCCCAGTAGCCCTATACTTTGCACCACCATGTACCAATGTAATACAGGGACTCGCTAATAATTCTAGAAGCTTCTTGCGGTCCTACCATACCTCGTAATCGTGACTGGTATTCATGCAAATATTGTATTTGTTGCTCATAACTTATTACATTCTGCAAAAGCATGTAAAATGCCATCACTTTCGGTACAGGAAACCAACCAAGTAAGTACAATACCCATGAACGCATAAACTGGCCATGGATTTTTACTTACTCCACTCTCTGAAGTAGCGTTGTTGTGGCCAGAGCCGACCGAGGTGAATGTGACTCCAGTGATTTAATCGTTCGACGTCAGTTGTGGGTCTAGGTATGCAGGGATTGTTTTTTTGATACCCAAGGTTGAAGCTGCAACTCAAAATATACAGAAATGAGACTGAGAAAAATTATTAATCCTTGGAATGTATATAGAAATATAAATGTTGAGTATTTAGAGATTATACCCAAGAAATCTGAAGTAAGCTTTCCATTAGAGAAGCATCTAGTAGGTATCCCACTAGGAAAATCTCTATGGTAAGGCGAGAAGTTGGGCTTCGCTGATGTATTGATGTTATTATTTTTTCCAACGTCAAGAGTAGAGTCTCCTAACATAATTAATGCAGGAATTTGTGGTGTGCCTTGACCTTGAACCACCTCTGTGTCGAGCACCCTAAATGCAGATAAGTTATTATCAACACACAGAGCTTACGAAATTCATTGTCAACCCGAGGAAGTCTTTTGTTTCAAAGGGTAAGTGCACGATATATGATAAACACCAAATCATTGTAGTGAATACTGTTCTTAAACAACTATGTTCATCCCTCAACTTTGTATGATCCCACTAATATTCTAACTCTACAATTTCAACCTTATCCTTCTATGCATCAACCAGAAATGAAATCAACAGTTACTGACAGAAAGGAAATCCTATTCACAGCCCAAATGAAAGGAATTGCCTATTGATCTAATCACACTCGGAATCTGTAATCATAAATTAACTGTAGTCTAGAAATTCAATTGCGATAGATCAAGCTCAGCTATTCTAAGAATTGAATTGCAGAAATAAAGATCAACACTTATAACAATTAAGAATTACAAAGGGTTCGTGGGATATCAACCTGAAACCATGAGATGAACAGAGCTGTGTACAGCTATTGAATAAATTGCATAAAGACTATCTACTCAGTCGACTGTTACGTTGTGACAGTTATCGATCTTAAGGAATGCAATACTGTAAATCACGCATACTACTGCTGCGCACACAGAAAATATGATTAACGAAACATCACACAACCACAAATTAAAAGATCCTACCTTAACTCAGCAATCTCTGCGGAAGGCGGGCCCAGCCTTCACACAGAGACGCTGGATGAACAATGTACAGCTCCCTTAAACCAGCAGTAACTCTTTGTATTAAAAAGGAAGAATTATTACAGATTGCTCCCACCGTTAATACACTAAATGAATTCACTATTTTCCAACCCCCTGGGTCGAGACATCTTTCTGCATTTATACCTACAAGTGATAACATCCCATCCTATTACAAAGGGCAGCCATGAAGATCTCTGATCTTCAGGCGCCCTGAATAACATTGTTTGTTACAAGACGTGGCATGATACAATTATAGAAAACGCAAGAAGACTGTTGACTGGCCCAGAAGTAGCGATCTTCTCAGATCGCCATAATATTCGAGCAGCTATCTTGAAGATCCCTCGATCATAGCACGTTCTGTTACGGCTGCTCTGACCAGCTCTTGTCTGGACTATCACGTGCCTCAATCGATGATGGATAGGTTGAGGATCTCTTTTGTGTCACGACCATCCCTCGCCCCTAGACTTGTTCAGCTCCATTCCCCTGTATTCTGCTCATATCACATTATCTTCATAGATAACACATATTAGCACAATTTCGAGAGATAAATAGCCTTAATTGTCACAAGAATAAGCATTAACTAAGGTAAAATAATAATCAGTCTTACCTTGACAAATTAAGGAATAAAGTGGAGAAAGTCAGTCTGATTGGAATGCTAAGCAGTGTAAAACAAGGGAAGAAAGGTGATTAAAGATGGTTAAAAAGGGACCAAATTTGGACTCAACATCTCCCCCCAACTACCCTGTTGCATGTCCTCATGCAACCACCTGCTTCACTCAGAATATGAATCCTGCATTGAGCTCTGTTCGTGGAGAGAAGAAAAATTGTAGGGAAACTCAGGTTTCTTATCTGGCTTCAGAAAACCTCTGTGAATAACCCAGAACTGCCAATATTTCTGCTCCTTTGCCCTAGTCATGGAAAAATCCCTGTTGTATGGTTCTGCTGGCCACCAAATAAGAGGAAATTTGAACTTTAAACCCAGCCAGTTGGCTCCACATTCCTCCATACACCCTACATAACCCTTGACTCTTGAGAGTGCATGTTTAAAATTTTTAAAGCAGTAGGGGTCCCTGCTTTTCAGTGCAGAGGAGGCAGCCTGCCATCTATGCCGGCTGCCATCTAATGCAACCTGCTGCTGCCTAGAAATAGATTTGGTACATGTGGAGATTACCTCCTCCTGCAGTTTCATGATGTGTTGCTCCTGGGAAGGAATGGAAAGAAAACTTTTATACTGAGCCAAGAGAATGCCAGGATTCTGGGGTTCACTACGGATCCATAAATTAGTATAGCCTTCATTGTGGGAAAAGGTCTGAAAAGACCTTTCCCAATGAACATGATTGTTCACAAAAGAGGCAAATGCTCGTAGCTGAACATCTCTTGTGAATGGAACAGGATTTGAGTGCCGATCCATAGGGAATGCTATCTCGTGCAGGTACAGTTCACATAGCAAGTTCTGCTCTTCAAAGTTGCTCCCAAGAAATGTCTCCAAAATTTTTTCTGAGGTTGCAATTTCGAATAACCTCCCCTCCTGTACAGCTTTTAATTTGAACCAAACAAACTGCTCGAAAAGAAACACTGGATAAGAGGAAGAGGGCTTCCTAGTGCCTATGAGTTCTCGGGATAGGTCATACATTTGATCCTTATCCTTCTGCATGGATGAGAATTTCTTCAATTTCTTTATCTCCTGCTGCAGCTCCTCTACCTGAACTCTGTGGCCCATACGCTCTTCAGCCCCTTGCTCTTCCAACGCTCTAATAATTCTCTTATGCTCATCCAACGCAATTGTCTTTTTCTGGTTTTCTTGCACCTGACTTCTCCATTTAATTACTTCCATCCTCAGGGCTGAAACTTCTGCTGTAAGATCTGAAATCTTCTTTTTATAATGTTCCTCCTGTTCTGCACCCAAATCAATAAAATTTCTGCAAGGGAGGAGTATTGTCTCTTGTGAGACAATGTCTTCCTGCACTTCTTCTATGAGAGTTGCTAGTTCTTGTGTGACAGCAACATCCCCTAGATTTTCTTCCATAACTGTGATTGATGCTTGTTGAGACACTGGTTCTTGTGTAACAGTGTCTTCTCCCTGATCCATCTACATTTCTAAATCTGATTCATGTGTTGCTGGTTCTTGTGTGACAGCAACATCTTTCAAGTTCTCCTCAGCATCAACCTCCATTGCTTTTAAGGACACTGGTTCTTGTGTGGCAGCAACATCTTTCAAGTTCTCCTCAGCATCAACCTCCATTGCTTTTAAGGACACTGGTTCTTGTGTGGCAGTGTCTTCCTCTTGCATTCCTGGATTCAATTCTTGTGTTACTGGTTCTTGTGTGGCAGCAACACTTTTCAAACTCTCCTCAGGATCCATCTCCATTGCTTTTGGGGACACTGGTTCTTGTGTGGCAGTGTCTTCCTCCTGCATTCCTGGATTCAATTCTTGTGTTGTTGGTTCTTGTGTGACAGCAACACTTTTCAAACTCTCCTCAGGATCCATCTCCATTGCTTTTGGGGACACTGGTTCTTGTGTGGCAGTGTTTTCCTCCTGCATTCCTGGATTCAATTCTTGTGTTGCTGGTTCTTGTGTGGCAGCAACATCTTCTTTCCCATGCTCTTGAGATTGGATATCTTCCCCATCATCCAGCTCTTCCTCCAGCACCTCAGTGTCACCTGAGGCTATTGTCTGTTCATCCTCACTACACTGTATATTGGGTGTGATATCTATCCCTGGATCATCTTCTGTTTGAAATTCAGGAATTCCCAAGGATGTTGGTTCTTGTGTGGAAACATCCTGGATTACCTCTTCATCCTCATGTGGGTGTAGTTCTTCTCTAAGCCTTGTATCATGGGAACATTCTGGGTTTACAGTATCAAACTCTTCCTTAGGTTCCAGAGTGTCCTCCATTCCAGATTCTTTTCCTCTTCCCACCTGCATTTCTGAAATTGTAGTCCCCTATTTAGGTTCATCAATGTTCTGCCCTCGTGGCTCAGTTTCTATCATCTCTATATCGTGGGGGAATTCTGGATTCGCAGTGCAATCATCATTCCCATCATCACTCCTGATTTCATTCTCTGCTCCGGGATTAGTAGCAGCCTCAGCAAGGATGATCAAAGATGCTGGTTCTTGTGTTGCAGCATCTTCTTCTTCTGCAGGTTCTTCCCTTGTGGATGTGGGCTGTTGTACTGTGCGAATTATGACCCCATGGCCCTTCTTTTTGAAAATTTCCCCACAATTGGGGCACATTACTTGCTCCTCCTCCTTGTCAGGGTCAATAGATTCTGCTCCCTCGAGGTAGTCTTCCGCCTCCACCAATGTATACATTTTCTTCTCGCCTTGTTTCCTACAAGTTTCCTTCCATGTCTCCACTTCCCTTCAAAGTATTTGGACTTCCTCCTTTAATACTGTGTTTTCTTCCAGAAGTCCTTCAAGGCTGGGTTCTACCTCAACTGGCCTTTTTGGAGCATCCATTGGCCTTGGTACAAGGATTGGGATCTCAACCTGTGACTCCAGGGTTTCCCATCTTTTTCTGGCTGCCTCTGAGATTGTATTTGGTTTGAGTCTTTTTCCTCCTATTGGTGCAGTTATGCTCGGCTCCTTAATTGGTCTCTTTCTTCCTTTTCGTGAGGTTTTCGTTTGAGGGGCTGACTTATCAGGATTCACTGCTGGGGTCAAAGGAATGTTTTCTTGCGCCTCAGATCTCTCCTCCTCAATTAGGGTTCCTCCTTCCCACTCAGGTGAGGATTCAACAGTGACCGGCTCCATTTGTTCCATCTGTTCTTCAATTGCCTTAGCTCTGTCATCTTCAGGTTCAACTGTCGCAGCATTCAATGCTGCTCCAATTTCGCCTTCTGATGACAGAGCTACCCTGTTGTCTGCATGTCTCTCAAGATTTTTATCAACACTTTCCCTCAATGGTTCTGCTTATGTCCCCTGTTGTGCTTGTTCTGGTATAATATCATCCCCCCCCCCAACTATATTGGAGGGACACCGATCCTCCTGATGATGTTGAAGCTGTGCCTGTTCTGCTGGGAGACCCAGGACAGGAACAGGATCCTGAGTGCGGGCTGTGAATTGATCCCAGGTGATATTGTGCTGGGCCAGGGTTCTTGAAATGATTAATTTAATAAGACCATGGTGGGTTAGGGAAACATGTGGATGTTTAGCCATTTGAACAAACATCGCCATCTGGCGTAGGTTATGGAACAGATAGTATGGAATATTCAACAAAATGCCATGGCGAAGATGGGAAAGCAAAGGTAGTTCAGAATTATAAACAACTTGGTACCTACCTTCGCAAGTGATGTATTTATTAAGGAAGACAACAACTTGATCCCATGGTCGCGGCAGTGATTGCAGTACAATTCCTCTCTTCGATGATTGAACGTGCTCCCCCCCTCGTAGAAATTCCTCCCGTGCAACCATCGTGGGGATTCGTCGTTCAAACCATGCCTTTCCCACCATTGGAAGAGCAGTAACTTCAGATATAATAGCCTCGGAAACTTCTATCCGCAGCCCCCATACCTCAGAGTGAGTATCCTTGAGGTGTAAAGCGAATTGCAAAGCTGCTTCTCTGTTAAATCTGTCTAGTCGCTCGAAGAATTCAATCCAGCCAGCGGCTTGAAAGATGGCGAAAACCTCAGGATTGTTTCGGAGTTCCTGCGTGTTTAAAGGTTCATGACGAGCTGGAAGCCCCATGGTCCTGGCAATAGAGTTATAGAGTCTGGAAGTGGAGGTTGCAGAGCGGGGAATGCACAGATCGTTGAGCGGAGATGTGAGTAGGGAGATGGCAAATTTGGAAAGTGCAGTGCAGAGGGAGGTTCAAGATTTTTATTCCAAATTGGGGAAGGTGGCGGTTATGAGCTTTTACGTCGCACGGGGGATAGATTAATTAAGTCATAATGGTAATACGTATTAAGGCACGACTGATATCATTAAACCCAAATTAACACTTAATCATGTAAAAATCAAAGCCATACCTCGTGCGACTGTGCATCGAATGACCTGCGGGAAATGATGATCTGTATATTTGCTGACGCTGGAAGGCCGAGCTCGTGCGCAGGAATTAAGTCGATCATAATAATAGCAATTAATGCCATAATGCCATCGCCAGTGAAAACGGAGAAAACGTCGCGTCACCGGGGTCGAAATTATGCCAAATTGGCCGGCACGAGCGGAATAAATCAGAGCCATAAGAAATAGCGGAAGCAATTTGCTTTGATTAACACAGGAGTTACTACTACAAAGAACGAAAGAACAGCCTGTAATGCTAAAGGGTCCGCCAAATAAAGCGGGAGTGAAGTTGCTCATCATGATATCGCGTCCAATTAAAAGATGTTATAGCCGTCAAGGAAGATCACGGTGTCGGGAAAAATCACGGCTGTTAGAATTCACGATGGCTGGGAAAGGATGTTGCGACCGTGGGAACATGTGGGTCGGCCACCGGGAGTGTATGCTCGGCCGCCGGAGGATTATGTTCGGCCGCCGGGAAAATTATGTTCATCCGTCGGGAAAAGAATTTTCGGGCCTTTGGGAAAAGATTGCGGTTGTGGGAAAGTTTGTTCAGCCGCCGGGAGTGTTTGTTCAGCCGCCGGGAAAAAGAATTTTCGGGCCTTTGGAAAAAGGTTGCGGCTGTGGGAAAGTTTGTTCAGCTGCGGGAGCGTTTGTTCAGCCGTCGGGAAAAAGGGTTGTCGGGCCTTTGAAAAAAGGTTGCGGCTGTGGGAAAGTATGTTCAGCTGCGGGAGCGTTTGTTCAGCCGCCGGGAAAAAGAATTTTCGGGCCTTTGGAAAAAGGTTGCGGCTGTGGGAAAGTATGTTCAGCTGCGGGAGCGTTTGTTCAGCCGCCGGGAAAAAGAATTTTCGGGCCTTTGGAAAAAGGTTGTGGCTGTGGGAAAGTATGTTCAGTTGCGGGAGTGTTTGTTCAACCGCCGGGAGTGTTTATTCTGAGAAAAGGAAAATGTAACACATGGAACAAAGGAAAATGTTCTTCGTTCAGCGGGCCCGTTCTGATCGTTCGCCTGGTACTTCCCTGCAGTTTTATTTCTTAAAAGGAAACAACAACCAAAGAGATCAAATGCAAAAAGAAAAAAATCAAGAGTTATACGTTACAGTAGAAAAAAACTTATTTATGTACAGTGGTTCAATAGTGCGATTTACAGTTTAAAGGTTGGCAGAGGCAGGGAGAAGTTCCTGCCCTGGTAACAGTTGATACTCTGGGTCGGCAGCAATCTGCGAAATGAATGCGTCCTTCGAGATAGGCTTATGGTATAGTATTAGTCTGTGGCCATTAGCAAGTAATGGTATACGATTGTCGTCAATGGTCACCAGACGGACAGTGCCGTTATCAAAAACCCTGTCAACCAAGTATGGACCGAGCCACTGTGTACGCAGTTTCCCTTTAAAATCTCTTTTGAATCTGGAGTCATAAAGTAACGCCCAGTCTCCTTCACTAAAGACCTTCTTTTTAATAAACCGGTCGTGCCAATTAGATCTCTGTTGTTTAAGCAACAAAGTCTTATGTACTGCCGCTAACCGCTTCTCGTCCAGTTCATTCAATTGATTCAGTCTTCGCTTCTGCGCTTCTGTTACGTCCAGGTTCATTTCGGTGGCTGTCTTCAAGGTTTTAATCTCGAACTCAATTGGAAAGACATCACTCTTTCCGTACACCAGATCATATGGGGAGAACCCTGTAGTGTCACGCCAAGTCGTGCGATATGCCCACAGTGCTTCTGGAAGCCTGTCAGCCCAATCCCTTCGATGACTATTTACTGTTTTAGTAAGGATATTTTCAATAACCTTATTGGTGCTTTCCACCTGACCATTAGCCTGGGGGTGATAAGGTGAAGACACCCTGTGCTGCACATGATACTTCCTGAGCAAGGATTCAAATTGGTGTGACACGAACTGCGGACCTCCATCAGTAACTATTTCTTTTGGCACCCCAAAACGGGTAAAGATCTCACTGTACAAAAAATCAATTACTGCCTGATCATTAGCCTTAGCCAAAGCTACAGCCTCCACCCACTTGGTCATGTAATCAGTACAAACCAGAATATAGACCTTTTGTTTGGAGGGAGGACTGATAGGGCCAAAAAAATCCAGTGCCCATCTCTCAAATGGTTCAACTAT
>LPNX010356583.1:297691-343030 GCA_001517045.1 Pseudotsuga menziesii | reverse complement strand
TATATATGTTTTGATGTTAAATTTAATATATTATTTAAATTATCTAAATTTTTATGTACATTAAGTGTGCTTTTTTATTTATTTATATTTGGGACAATTTAATATCATATATATTTTATTTATAATTTATAGGTGATTCAAAACTCTTAATAGACCCATGGAATGGAAAATGTCATATTTTGAATATGGCACTTCCTATAATGAACACAAATTTTACCTAGAAAAAATGTATATGGCGTGGTGCCCTCACTTTCATTGCCTTTATTTTGCTTTTCTACCCTTTCTTTAGAGGATAAGTTACTTTTCAAGCCCAAATGTGCAACTCCAAGAGAGAGGTGGGTACCATTTTAGAAGGAAAAGTTGGTTTCCAACTCTGATACTGAAGGAATTAATTTTACCACCCAACAAGCATCAACAATTGATCATCTAGCTAGTAAAAAATGGTTCATGCCCACTCTGTATTTAGGCTTGTCTTTATGTCCGTCATGGCCTATTTGAGATGTAGAAGTAATTCTCGCAAAGTTGGTAAAGCTCATCCTCACTTTGGATCCATTGAAATAGAACTTGAGTCTAGAGTCTTCTAAGTAGTCAAATCTCTACCATCCTCAAAAGGATGCCTAGGTAGGCTATAATAACATTTATTGTATTTTTATTGAGTTTTAAGTAAGCTATAACACAATTTAATCTATTTTTATTTTGAGTTTTAAGTTTTCGCATAGGCAATTGCAAACCACTAACTATTACACATGCAATATCGGGGACATTTGCCACCTCGCGGCTCTTGTTTATATATACATTAAACTCTATTTAATATTACTTTAATTTCTTTTGTCTTATTTTATTACTTTTCCTACCCTCTTCCCCTTTAAACTCCACTTTTTCTTTTTAACATTTCTCTAGTAATTTAATTTTTTTTAGTTTTTTTAAATAATTTTTTTTCACTAATTCTTTAAATTTCAAAAAATATTTCCATTGTTCCTTATTTTACACAATTTTATTAAATTATTTAATTTTTCATTCTTCTTAGGGGTTTCATCTACTATTTAAAGAAATTGCACCATACTTATCTCTTACACGGCAAGCATCATTTGATGAAACACTCTGCAAATCCTAAGCATCACGTCACATTGGAAAACATTGGCCACACTTAACTTTATTACAAAGAAGGACGTCCCTCCAACACATAAATAAATACATGTGCCACATGGGATCAATCATCAAAGTTATCACCATAACTTTATTACAAAGAAGGATGTCCCTCCAACAAATGAATACGTGTGCCACATTGGATCAATCATCAAACTTATCACCATATTTAGAAAATGTAAAAATCAACTTCCATGGGATATGATTTCATATTTCTTGGATAAGGGTTGAATTATGATTGAGATGGAGGGTGGTACCAAACTTATCACCATATTTAGAAATGGAAAAATAAACTTCCATTGGATATGATTTTATATTTGTTGGGTAAAGGTTGGATTGTGATTGTGATTGTGATTGTGATTCTGATGAAGAGTGGTATCGAGTTTTATATATAGGATTAAGAGTACATATTAAAAAAAGTATATAATTGTATAAAGAGCATTGATGATGACTACAAGGAACATTAGTTTTTTTTGGGATATTATCTAAATTAACGTTGTTTTTAATCTTTGAGTAATACTTTTTTATTTTGTTTTTATGATTGCATAAAAATTAATTTTCTTGAATGGAAGGAATCAAGTTAACACATGATTTGTATGTATATAGCAGGATAAGGAGTCTACATCCTTACAAACCATCGAGAAGTCATTTCAAGTGTCATGGTTTTCCTTGAATAACAGTGATGAGTCAACTTGCATTTGTGGATAGCAACAAATGATGGCTATCCCACTATTGATTGACAATTAAATTATGATAGGTCTTCATCTTTGGGATTTAAAAAAAATATAAGGTCTGAAAGAAAAGGTTATGCAACAAGTTGGTGAGAAAAGCAACATGTCACCAATACATATTATCCATAACATTTATTTGGGAGAATTATTCCATCTATGCATGAAGAGAGATGGGGGTGCAAGCTACCCCTCCTTGCCAAAATTGAGCAGGTGGAACAAAGGGATGGGAGAAGAGACAAGGGTGATTTAATGGCACTCGTAGTGATTTTTGGTTTTAATTTTAGCAATTGAAGGGGAATCAACTAATATTGGGAGCTTTTTAAACTTGTAGGGGACACCCTTTTGTTGTTGAAGATACTTCTTGGCGTTGAATTTCCTTGCATCATAATGAAATGTTTGAAATAATTGTTAAGAGAAAAGGAGGAGAAGTGAGTTGAGGAGCAAAATACAAAGAGGTTAAGAAAGTTAAGGAAGAAGTCAGTTCCAAGGATAGCCCGAGGGGGAATAAAGGAAGAAGAGTTAAACGACCTCACAAGAGAGCTCATCAAATGATCATCATTTTTTTTAAAAGATGAGTAAAGGTGATGCAGGAGCATCTGCTTACATTTAAAAGTTTAAATGTTAATCGGACCTAAGGGTCTTGATATTGCTTAAGGGTGTGGGTTCATTGCAAGAATATTGTAATATTAAAGTTTTCAAAGTAACAGTAAAAGATTCTAGAGTAATGAGGTGTTGTAACACCTAGGTTTTGACCCCGTTTTCATTAAAAATGTATATGATGTATATATTATAATTAATCGTGGTGTGGAGCTAAAGGCAAAAGCCCCACCATCGATTTAATGTTTTATGTTCCAGTGATTAAAATCGTTTCCGACAGTATATCGTGCTATCCAACACATTATAATTTTTGGCATCATGTAAATATGCATTTTAATTAAAATAACCACAACCAACTATGCCAATGCAACCATAATGAAAAGGGCATGATTTTCCGAAGGAATAGGGAGGGAAATTATTTAAACCTTTGGGCCAATGGGGAAATCCAAATGTCAAAGGGAGAACCCATCAAACCCTCAACTACCCATTTTGTCTTTTCCCCCGAATCATTAAATTCTTCCAGAATGTGGTTGAGTTAGTTATTGCATGGAGTGGGAAGAGTATGGGCAAAAATTCGAATTGGGCATAGGACCCATTTTTGAAAAACGTGTTTTGACTTCCTCGGCAAGGAAAATGCCCAAAAACATATGCCATTCTGCCATACACCCATGTTTTTCATCTGACGCAGGGAAGCTTAGGAGTTGTTTTACCTCCACGATTTTGCTGGCTGTGTGTTCTTCCTTCACGATTTGGGCTCCTGGACGTTTTTTTATCATTAGCATTCACCCACGTTGGGGCTCCCTCAAGCGGCTGGGAATTTGCTGAGTGTGAAATCCATGCATTTGGATTTACTGTGTATTTCTACCTCATGTGGACAGTCGTTATTCATTTCCTGGAGTCTGTGAATCTCGTTTTATGATGTTCTTATGGTTGGGTTCTTCCCCAACGATTTCTGTTGCATTTCCCTAATGTTACCAAGATGAAAATTGTTTTTGTGTTGCCCAGAAATTCTGAAGAGAGACCCCATCCTCTTGGTTGTTGTTGATGAACTCATTTTTGGCCACGTTAGGGCCAAAATGTCTCTGGGATACGATTTGCTGTTATTGGGTTGTTCTTACCCTCCTTGGCAATTAATTTTGTGGTTAAATCGTTTTCCTTAACCCATAAATGGTGTATTTTTCTGTGTGTTTACATGATATGGGTATTTGGACTGTGTAAGAGTGGAAAGGCGTCTGCTTGACAAACCTAGTGCTTTGCAGGAGCCTCATAGACAGAGCTAGAGAGTTGGCTCTCTTATCTACACCCCTTGAATAGCACTGGAAGGGAAGTCATGTCCTGAGGGACTGTGCAGCAGAGAAGGGAATGATTCCTTGTGTTGGGTGTGTGTGGATGTCCTAGGAGTCAAGATATTTCTGGTGTAGGCATCCTTATCTCTTCAATGAGCCTACTAGCTTAGCAGACAGTGCTTCCATCTCTTGATAAACCCAACTTGTTGGCTTGGTTATGTGTTGTTGTGTACTCTTGGTCTAATAAACCCAACCATGTTGGCTTGACTAATTTTTGACATATCTTTAGCTATGTGTGAGCCTGCTTAGTTTCCTTTTCCTTGGGGAAATCATGCCCAGCTCGGGGGTGGCAGTGTTGCTGAGAGATTAAGGAGCACATCGACCTATGGTTGGGTGGAACGTTGCAGCAACATAGCTGATTGCGGGAAGCTTCATTCAAAGATAAGTATTCTTGTGTAATCACCCATGCAATTGTTTTGTTTATGTAAATTACGATGAACATGTAAAATGTGTTGAATGCTTGAAGTAAACATAATTTACTTCCACTGAATGTTAATTCTTTATGCATCTGTGTATTTTGAGTTCAATGCATTTAATTTTACGTTTTATGGGGCTAAATTCCTAGGTAGATAGTGTTATGGTAGTGTCCTCTTCGCCGGTCGGAGGGTCAGGGAAGTTACAGTGTGGTATCAGAGCTTCGTTGCAGCATGGGCCTCAATGGGCCATGAAAAGCAGTGACAGAGGAAAGGTTTCCCTCTGCCCAACAGAGGAAATGTGTGAAAGACAAGAAACTTCAAAACATAAATTCTAAGTATGGGAAATATTGGATGACTTAGGTTGAAGTCCATCTGATATGTCCGATGACTTAGGCTGAAGACCATCCAATACGTCGGAGGACTTAAGCTGAGTACATCCGATAAAGAAACCCAACAGAGAGAAATTTTGAAAATTTTCTAAGTTTGAAGTTTTGCCAATGGTCTCGGCTGGGAGGAGCTGAAGTTCTCAGCTAGGAGGATCCGAAGGTCTCGGCTAGGTAGAGCCGAGGTGTCGACAAGGCTTGTCGGAAGGGAGCCAACACGTCGACAGAAAGAGAAAGAGGAGAGGAAAAATTTGCAAATTTTTCTAAGTATAGGAAACCTCAAAAAAAAAATTCTAATGGCTCTCGGGTGAAGCTCTCCAAGGCATCTATGATAAATTTTTGATGTCTCTCTCGAGAAGCTCTCCAAGGCATCTCGAAAGATGTTCATTGAAGCGGAGCTGAGGTATTGGCAAGGCTCACCTAAAGGGAGCTGAAGCGTCGGACAAGAAAACAAGATCGATCTGAGGCATCTCGGAAAATAATAGAAGATCGATCAACAAAAGCATTGGAAAAGAAAAAAAGATCGATTCGAGGTGTCAAAAAAGAATAGAAGATCGATCAGCCGATGCGTCAAAAGACAGAGGAAGATTGAGTCTATGCGTCGGAAGATAGAGGAAGATCGAGCCGATGCATCAGAAGACAGAGGAAGATTGACCCGATATGGTATCGGATGACAAAGGATGATCGCCCTGATATGGCATCGAAAGATAGAGGAAGAGTGACCCGATACATCGGATGACTAGTTGGGAAGGGATCCGATCGGATGGAAAAATCTGAGTTTTTCAGTTGGATTTTTTAGCAGATTTCAGCAGTTTTTCAGTGGAATTATAGGTGCTGAAAAGGAGAAAAATGACAGCAATATTATGTGCCATATTGCACGAAAATCAAATATTTACAACAAAAAAAATGAGGGCACTGCCCCTGACCCGCCCTGTAGTGGCACAGGGAATCCACAAGGGGGAAAGCCCCCTTGGCCCCCATCGTCCCCCTAAGACCTGTTAGATTTTTATCATTCAAGCTAGCATTATGATCTTAGTATCTTTAACAGAGAGAATAACATGCACAACAATAAAACACAAGAGACAAGAGACACAAATAATTTTCCTCCGGGAAACCATAAAGGAGAAAACCCTGCAACTTCCTCAGAGATAGAATCAGCACCAAAAGTAAAACCTGAAAACATAAAGATGATCTCCCGACAGCAGTAGTTTCTTTCTTGTCCCAGCAACTTCTCCTCTCACTCATGTGCCCCAATGAGTGAGTGTGTGTGTGTGTGATAAATAGAGAGGCTCGCTCTCTATTTATATTCTTTCTTTCACTTGAAACCCACTCCAACATGTCGGCCTCACTTAACAATTACTTACTTGAGCCGACATCTCTAGGAGTGTCTAATAAACCTAGTTCCCCACAACTTGTGGGGACTTTGCCTCCTCCGACCAACAAGGAAGTTTATCCTTAACACAATGGTGGGGACTATTGCCCCGACTTACCATGACTCACCTAGGATCGACTTCTCTAGGATAGTCTAATAACCATAGGGCCCCGCAACTGTGGGGACTTTAACCCTTAACCAATAGGAGGGTTACCCACAATGAGTTGACATGACTTGTTTACATTACAGACACATCTTGGAATAAACATTGGGGTACAATACATAAGATATACATATGAATACATTCTGAAGTTACAAATACATCAACACTCCCTCTTAACTAGGAAGGTATTCTCTCGACACAATTTATTAGCACAAGTCTTCTTCTATGTATCATCTGGATCATCCTTGAGTTCTCGTCATCTTCATCTTCATCTTCAATTCATCTTCATCTGGATCTGGATCATCACTCGATCTGGATCATCATCACTGGATCTAGATCATCACTGGATCTGGATCATCATCACTGGATCTGGATCATCACTCGATTTGGATCACCATCACTAGATCTGGATCATCACTCGATTTGGATCATCATCACTACTGGATCATCACTATTGGATCATCATCACGGATGCTATCTCATGATTCTTCTCATCACATGAAGTTCTACAGAGCCAGCCCTTTGTCATGCTGGTTGTAGGCCTAACCTCCATGTAGGTCTTCTTCAGCGCTTATATCTGACCCTAAGTCAGAATGGCCTGCCTAGCACTTATATCTGATCATGGAGGAACCAATCCTATAATCATATTAGAAATGCACGCCCAACACTCACATCTGACCATGTGGGAACCAATCCCACAACCCTGTTAGAAAGGCCCAACACTCACATTTGACACATGCGAGGAACCAATCCAACATACATGTTCAAAAAGGATCAACACTTATATTTGACACATGTGAGGAACCAATCCAACATACATGTTCAAAAAGGCTCTGCACTTACATTCGACACATGCGAGGAACCAATCCAACATGCATGTTTGAAAGGGCTCTGCACTTACATCCGACACATGCGAGGAACCAATCCAACATGCATGTTCGAAAGGGCTCTGCATTTACATCCGACACATGCGAGGAACCAATCTAACTTGCATGTTCAAAAGGGCGTGCACTCACATATGATCAAGTAGGAACCAATCCTACAGTCATATCAGAATGGCCCCCAGTCCCTGACTAAGCTACCTGGTAACTGACCAGGTGCCTCCATTCCAAGAATGGCAACAACCCTTATATCTGATCAAGTGGGAACCAATACCTCAATCACATCAAAATGGCCATGTGCTCACATCTTACAGTCATATCAAAAAGGCCCTCAGTCCTAGATCGAGCATTCATGGTAACTGACCAGGCACCTCCATTCCAAGAATGGCATTCAACGCTTATTTTTGATCATGTAGGAACCAATCCTACAGTCACATCAGAATGTCTCAACACTCATATTTGACATGGAAGGAACCAATCCTCTCACCATGACAGAATGGCTCAGCCCTTACATCTGACCATGGAAGGAACCAATCCTATCACCATGTCAGAATGGCTCTGGGTCTCATCATTTTCCCTTAGAGGAAACCTCGATCTGGAGAACACCAAGCTTCTCCCTGAAGTACTCAAACTTCACCTTAGCCAATGGATTTGTCAACACATCAACTATCTGTTCCTCCGTCGCAACATACTGGAGCTTCACTGCTCCCCTCTACACCATATCCCCAATATAGTGATACTTGATCTCGATATGCTTTGACTTGTCATGGAACACTACATTCTTTGACAACTTCATGCAACTTTGGTTGTCACAATGTATACAAGTAGCATCCATCTGGAGATCAAATGAATCATACAGTAGCTTCCTCAGCCATACTACCTCATAACTAGCTGAACAAGCTGCGACATACTTTGATTCAGTTGTACTCAGTGCCACATAGGATTGCTTCTTGCTAAACCAAGAGATCACACCTGATCCCATATTGAAGCAACACCCTAAAGTGCACTGACTATCCAAACTGAATCAACATAACCCTCCAGGTTAGTCTTTTTATTCACCTCATACTTGAGCCCATAATCAACTGTACCCTTCAAGTACCTTAAAATATGCTTTGCAGCAATCAAGTGAACATGTCTCAATGTGTTCACAAAAAAACAAATATCTGGTCTCGTATCTGTCAAGTACATCAAGGACCCAATCATCTAACGATACATCGTAGCATCAACCGTCTTTGATGAAGCATCACTCAATAGCTTCATGTTTGATGCCATAGGTGTGGTTATGGCCTTGCAGTCCATCATCCTGAACCTCTTCAAGATCTCTACTGCATACTTCCCTTGTCCACACCTTCGTGCCTAGAAAATAGTGCATCGACACATAACAGGAGCATCACTAGTCTTCCGCCTTCAACCTTGAAGCAAAGGTTGGAATCCACTTTACTCTCAGTAAAGCCTAGAGTCATCAGTAATATGTCCATCCTGTCGTACCACGTCGAACCTTAGGATCTTCTATAGTCACTCCCTCTGAAGCATCATACTCCCTCTATCTTCCGTACTCTATGCACTGAAACATTATGTACTGGAGTGACAAGTAGCTTCCTCTACTACTAATATTCTATGTATCCATCTAGGGTCACTGGATACCAAGATCCTCTATCTTTGAAAGCGTTCTTCTCACACTCATCTGTGAGCTTGTCATCCTTTATCAACCTTGTAGCAAAGGTTCATATCTTCATCAAGATTCTCATGTATGTGTTATCCCATGGGTGTCTTTTGAACTCGTACAAGGCCTTCTTTCATTTGCACACATGATTCTGCTTGTCATGTGTCTCAACACCCATTGGATACAAATGTCTCTTCGTAGTCTATGCCTTCTTTTCGTGAGATGCCTCATGCTACGAATATTGCCTTGTATCCCATGATGTTTCCATCTACTGCATGATGGAACTACGAAATTCCCTTCACGTATCGATACTGCATTCCAGACATCATTCTTGTTGAACTGGTCTTCCCTTTCTTCATGGTTACTTATTCATAGTTTGAAGGTTCTGCATCAATGATGTTGGTGGATTCATCATATTATTCTTTATCTTGAACTGTAGTCACTTGTTCTTTGGAACAAGTCTCATCCTTCTTTCTTGTAGGCGATTATGTATGCAATCTTTCCTACAAGTCAAATGCATTTGTATGGTTAGAAACATTTCATAAGGAATATTCATACTGGCAAGTTCTTATGCATAAATATATGATCGTGCAACTACTTTAGCCAATACAACATTCATCCATATCTCACGGAAACTTTTCTAGATGCCTTCCATCTCTACCAGGACAACATTGAGATTGTGTACTAATCCAATATGTCAGCAAAGAGGTTTCATTCTAGATAATTAGCAATGGAGAGTTGTATAGCACCATGAGCTACTTACCCATCACATGCATATTAGCAGTATACTGTCATTAATGCAAACATTATATCATGCATAATACATTAACTGAATATAAACAAATGCATAACAAAACAATATCATGAAATGACAATTGAATACTTATCTTTATTTGTTTCGTGGGTAGAGTCCTTCTTGAGCCTTCAGCTTCATCGTCTTCTTCATTCATAATAGCATCGTTTATTATCCAAATGCTAAGGTGGATAAGAGGTTCTTCAAGAGTTGAGTTCTTCATATTCCTCATCGCTTGAGGGATCTTCTTTGGATGGTGAGAGCTTGATCTTCAGTTTCTCCCATCTTCTTTTCTCTTATTATTAGTTGGGCTTCTTCTTGTGTGTGCTTTTCCCAGAGTCTGCTGAAAGTAATCACTTCCTTCTAGCCCACATTATTCAAATGAATAAATCCCATGATCTTGGGAGGCCATTCAAGGTGGTTATAACCACTTCTTCATTCTCCACTTCTTCTTCTATCGCTTCAAGTTGTTCCTTGATTTGAGAGACCCCCATAAAGTATGAATGTATGGTCTCTGCATTCTGGATCTTCACATTCTTCAACTGTTTTCTCAAAGTCATATTCTGATTTATGTTCTTCCCTTCAAATAGCTTGGTCAAGGAATCAAACATATTCGATGTCTTTAAGGAGGACACTTGTGGTATAGGGTGATCCGTGATTGAATCAACAATGATCTTCTTGGCCTTGACCAAGTTCTTTTGGTGTAAGGCTTCTAGCCTCATCTCCCTCTGGAACTGAAACCTCTCTACTCATATAGGTGTCCAATTCATTTTCTTCAGAGAGATCATATACTTCCATGCTTGGAAGTTGTTAACTTCAGCAAGCTTATCATCAAGCTGATGTGATAGCTCACTTTGAAATGAGAACCTCAAATGAAAATAGCAAAAGATTAGATCTTACCGATTTGAGGTGTCCGTCCTGGTTCCAGAGTTGGCTGATCTAGGGTTTGTCAGAGAAACCCTAATTTTCAAAACTTGGAATCTTTCAAATCTGATTGGATAGAAAGATATATCTCTTCAAGGAAATCTGTCCAATGTACTCCTTTTCTGAAAACAGTGGAGGGAAGCTCTCGGAACAAGAAGCCCTAGTTTTCCAATTTATTCTACAAAAATGCCTGTTACTGTTTCTGCAGTATCTCTGAAATTACTACTCCTCTATGTCTGTAACTTCGTACTAAGGTATCCTTGCATGTCCCTGTTTTAACACCATAGGTTTCATCAGAATTGGTTCCACCAATTGGGACTTATGACCATTTTCCCAAGGTGAGCGGTTATAGGACTGTTCAGAACAACGAAGTTGTACGGACTTCCACGTGTCACTGGTTCATCTTCTAAGTCTGAAAATTGGACCACAAAAATTAAATTCGGTTCCCATTCTAGAACATCTTTCACAATTTAATTTGGACCTTTGTAGCCCAAGATATAACAATTATCCCTAGGTGTTCTGTTTATGGATGAATCCTAGAAGAGGATAGAATCCTAACTTGGAGGGATCATATATCCCAGAATATAGTGAATCGAAGGCTGAATTTTGGACACAGTGTACGTCAGGATTTTATCTACGACATTTGCAATGTTCATCTCCTTATCCATTTCCAATCCCGAGATATAGCGAATGTACCAAAACTTATTATTTTTAGTATTTAGGGTTTTTCTAGCTCGGGGTTAAACTAGGGTTTGACTTTCCCGGAGTTTCACCCAACCAAAAATATTGATCCAGGTCTCTAAAATTAGATTTTAATGAGGAGAGAAATCCTATTCTAGGATCACTCAAAAATTCCTCTTCTGTGAGAAGCCCTAATTTCCCGCACCAAAAATTGAAAATGCTCGGAATCGAATTCCGCTTTGACAGAAATATGTGCCCTTCAATGGAGAGTCAGCCTATCATAATTTTGCTGATGGATTGTGGAGAGAGACCCAAAAAGTAAGAAGCACTAGATTCTACAGCTGCAAAATGTTGTCTTCTCAGGTTATCTCTGATACCATGTTAGATTTTTATCATTCAAGCTAGCATTATGATCTTAGGATCTTTAACTGAGAGAATAACATGCACAGCAATAAAACACAAGAGACAAGAGACATAAAGAATTTTCCCCGGGGAAACCATAAAGGAGAAAACCCCGCAACTTCCTCAGAGATAGAATCAACACCAAAAGTAAAACCTGAAAACATAAAGATGATCTCCCGACAACAGTAGTCTCTCTTTTGTCCCAGCAACATATCCTCTCACTCATGCGCCCCAATGAGTGAGTGTGTCTGTGATAAATAGAGAGGCCCACTCTCTATTTATATTCTTTCGTTCACTTGAAACCCACTCCAACATGTCGTCCTCACTTAACAATTACTTACTAGAGCTGACATCTCTAGGAGTGTCTAATAACCTAGTTCCCCACAACTTGTGGGGAATTTTCCTCCTCTGACCAACAAGGAGGTTTATCCTTAACACAATGGTGAGAACTATTGCCTCGACTTACAAGGACTCACCTAGGGTCGACTTCTCTAGGATAGTCTAATAACCCTAGGGCCCCACAACTGCGGGGATTTTAACCCTTGACCAATAGGAGGGTTACCCATAATGACTTGACATGACTTGTTTACATTACAGACACATCCCGGAATAAACATCGGGGTACAATACATAAGATATATGGATGAATACATTTCGAAGTTACAAATACATCAACAAGACCATCGTTCTTGGTGAAAAGAAAATTATATGTTTTGACAAAGTTTTCAATATAGTATTTTCCAAATACAGGTAAGTAATTATGAACTTGTGATATTGTTATGCAGCTAACAGCTGTGTTTATTAACACATTGTGTAGAATTATAGTCACCTATAGAGGCAACATTCCGCATAGAGCAGTTTTCCAAAATTCATTCTTGGTTGGGCCAATATGAGGATCGACGACATGAATGATGCACAGGATCCCTATGAGTTCGAGGAAGATGCTATGGGAGAAAATGTCAGAGTTGGGAATGACGAGACAGAGTCCAATAGGAGAAGATTTCAAGATACTCCCCCATATTTTTCCGCCACCATGAGGAGCCTAAGGGTGGATTTGCAAAGTTGCAGAGAAGACAATGAAAGGATGCTTAAGGCTCAAGAAGATCAAAATCAGATAAATGCAGCTATACTTCAGAGTTTGACGGACATCTAGGGACAGATAAAATCTGGGCATAAGACAACTAATCCAGAAAGAAACAAGAGTAGCTCCAAGGGAGATTCCCATAAAAGGTCCCATGTCTCCAGGAGGGATTTCATGGACAGAAGGAATACTCCAAAATAGCCTACCAGTGGGTCATCTGATTTTGAAAAACCCAGTAGGGATTCAAGCTCTCCATCTTGTAGGAATAAGAGGAGGAGACATTACAAGAACAATTGACAAGATGAATTCAAAAAGGCAAGGCCTCCTACTTTTAATGGTGAGGTCAAGACTGGTCAAGAAGATGAGGCTTGGCTTCTTGGGATGAGGAAGTATTTCCAAGTTCAAGACTACTCCAGAAATATGAAAGCAAAGGTAGCTATATTCAATTTGACTGGAAGAGCATCCATATGGTGGGAACACCATAGACAAGTAAAGAAGGTTAATGAAAGAAGACTTGTGTGGAAACAATTCAAGAAATACTTCAAGTAGAAGTACCTCTCTGACAGGTACTATGATGATAATATTAAGGAGTTCCATGAGCTGATATTGGGACAATAGACCATGGAAGAGTATGCCAATAAGTTCTTGGAACTATTAATATATGTCAGGTACATCAAAGATGAAAAATTGAAAATCCAGCATTTCCTGAGTGGATTGCCTCAGTCTTACAGAAACGGAATTGAGTTTTATGAACCTAGAACTCTTGAAGAAGCAATAAGGAAGGCTAAGTATTGCTATGAAAAAAGCAAAGGTAAACTTGATTATCATAAGACATGGAAGGACAAAAATAATGAGAAGTCTGACCAAAGGAAGAAAGGTTTCAAACCTTCTAACTTCAGGAATCAACAGAAGCATCCATCCCAAGCTGCGAGTAAGCCAGCTGGAGTGGTGGGAGAGAAGCCAAGAGATCCGCAGCAGAATAGAGAACCTCTCCAATGTTGGAAATGTGGAGGACCCCACATGCGCAGGAATTGTCCACTTGAGAATGAGAATACAAGGCCAGCTTACAACATTCAAGAAGCAGAAACAATGGGTCAAGTAGCAAGGGTCGTCCCTAGGATTTATGCAGCACTGGAGGACCTCCAGGCAGATCACCAGACAACCGTGGTTGAAGTTGTAGGTAATATTATTGAGCAATCTGTTTCTATTTTGATTGACCCCGGTTCTAGTCACAATTACATTACTCCTAGAGTGGTGGATATTTGTGCTTTTAAGAAAGTAAAGCATAGAAAATCTCGGTTAGTGGAGCTAGCCACTGGAACTAAGAGAAAGGTTAGTGAAGTGGTAGAGAAATGTCCATTGGTCATGAATGGATTGGTCACTTGTGTAGATCTGAATGTTCTACCACTTGGTTCATATGATGTCCTCATTGGAATGGATTGGTTAGAAGCTCACAGGGTAAAGCCTGATTGTTATAAGAAGACTTTCAAATGCATGGATGAAGATGGGAACCTAGTTGTGGTAAGAGGTATCCCAAAGCTGATTTTTGTGAGGCAGATTTTACCAATGCAGTTGAAGAAGTTCTGTAGGAAAGGTTTCCAGTTGTATGCAGCTCATATTTTGGAGGAAACATAGAAAGAAACTCCTAGGTTGGAGGAATTTCATGTGTTGCAATAATTCAAGGATGTGTTTCCTAATGAGATTCCAGGGCTTCCTCCAAAGAGGGACATTGATTTCACAATTGAACTTGTGCCAGGAGCAGCACCAGTGTCCAAGACACCCTACAGAATGAGTACACCAGAAATGCTAGAGTTGAAGATGCAATTGCAAGAGTTGTTGGAGAAGAAGTATATCAGACTGAGTGTGTCTCCTTGGGGAGCACCAGTTCTGTTTGTAAAGAAGAAAGATGGTACACTCAAGTTGTGTATTGATTACAGACAATTGAACAAGGTTACTGTGAAGAACAAATATCCTTTTCCTAGGATTGATGACCTCTTTGATCAAATGAGAGGAGCAAAGGTATTTTCCAAGATTGACTTGAGCTCTGGTTACCACCAGGTGAGAATCAAGGATGAAGACATTCATAAGATAGCCTTCAGAACAAGGTATGGACATTATGAGTTTGTAGTGGTACCATTTGGTCTCACAAATGCACCAGTTACATTTATGTGCCTTATGAATAGTGTCTTTAGCAGGTATTTGGAAAAATTTGTTCTTGTTTTCCTTGATGACATTTTTATTTATTCTAAGAATGAGGAAGAGCATGAAGAGCATTTGAGATTGACATTGCAATTTCTTAGGGAGAATCAGCTATATGCAAAGCTAAGCAAGTGTGACTTCTATAGAGATAGAATTTAGTATTTGGGTCACATTATCTCAGAAGAGGGTATATCTGTGGACCCTGAAAAGATTGAAGCCATCATGAATTGGCCTAATTCAAGAAATGTGACAAATGTAAGATCTTTTATGGGACTTGCAGGATACTACCAGAGATTCATTGAAGGATTCTCCAAAGTTGCACATGCCATCACTTCTTTGCAAAAGAAGGGGATAAATTTTGAATGGACATTGAGGTGTGAAGAAATATTCCAACAGTTGAAGAACCTTATCACCAGTGCACCAGTATTGAAGGTTGCAGACCTAGAGAAATATTTTATAGTATGTACCGATGCATGGGGACAAGGGCTTGGAGGAGTCCTTATGCAAGACAACCACGTGATATGTTATGAATCAAGAAAGTCGAAGGAACATGAGAAAAAATATGCCACTCATGATCTAGAGCTTGCAGCTATAGTACATGCTCTCAAGATGTGAGGGCATTACTTTATGGGTAGAAGATTTGAGCTGAGGACAGACCATTGTGGTCTGAAGTATTTGTTTGATCAGCCTACTCTGAATGCTAGGAAAGCGAGATGGCTAGATTTTTTATGTGAGTTTGATTTTGAAATCAAGCACATAAAGGGAAAATAGAATAAAGTAGCTGATGTGCTTAGCAGAAAGGTGTAGGAAATGCATATGGCATATCTTAGTATTTGCCAATCAGATTTGAGGCAACAGATTGTTAATCATACTGCTGGAGATGAATTGTATGAGCAAGTAAAAGACAAATTGCAGCAGTAAAGTCTTGAGAAGAGGTATGAGGGATATAAATTGGAAGAAGATGGACTTCTTACTTATAAAGGAAGAATTTATATTCCAAAAGTAGTAGAGTTGAGGAGAGTTGTTATGGATGAAATCCATCAAGCTCCATATTCTGGTCACCCAGGATATGAAAAGACAATTGCTATAGCCAGAAAGCAGTACTTTTGGCTAGGAATGAAAAAGGACATGGCTGGATATATTTCAAGGTGCATGAAATGTCAGCAGGTAAAGGTTGAGCATCAACACCCAACAGGTTTGTTGCAGCCTTTGCCAGTTCCAGAATGGAAATGGGAAGTTATTTCCATGGATTTTATTACAGGATTTCCAATGACTTGGAGACAGCATGATTCCATCATGGTTGTGGTGGACAAGTTGACAAAAGAAACACATTTATACCGGTCAAGTCTATGCATAAGACTGATGACATTACAAAGATATTCATGAAGGAGATTTTCAAATTGCATGGATTGCCTAAGGCAATAGTATCTGATAGAGATGTCAAGTTCACTTCCAATTTTTGGAAGGGGTTATTTGCAGATTTGGGTACAAATCTAAACTTCAGCAATGCATACCATCCTGAGACTGATGGACAGACAAAGAGAGTTAACCAAGTTCTTGAAGACATGCTTCGGATGTATGTGATGGATAAACCAACAAGGTGGGAAGATTAATTACACTTGGTAGAGTTCGCTTATAACAATGGACAGCAGGAATCCTTGGGGATGAGTTCATATGAAGCTTTGTATGGCAGAAGGTGCAGGACACCGGTGACTTGGGATAATCCACTGAACAGGGTTGTGCTTGGTCTAGAATTGCTCAAGGAAATGGAGCAATAGGTTGTAAAGATCAGGCAGAATCTGAAAGCAGCTCAGGACAGACAGAAAAGCTATGCAGATAAGCACAGGGTGAAGAGAGAGTTTGGTGTAGGGGATCATGTTTACCTCAGAGTGAGGGAAAAGAAGATTTCCTTGGATCTTGGAAGTTATGCCAAGTTGTCACCTAGATATTGTGGGCCGTTTGAAGTGCTATAGACTTACACTTCTTGCTAGCACTAGAGCTCATAATGTTTTTCATGTTTCTTTGCTTAAGAAATATGTACATGATCCTAACCATTTGATAAATTGGGATGTGATTCAGGTGGAACCCGAGGGAGAGTTCCAAATCGAGCCAGTGCGCATCCTTGACGGGAAGGTCACAATGCTTCGGAACCAAGCCATAGGGAAGGTAAAGGTGCAATGGGAGAAATACGATCCTGAAGAGGCTACATGGAAGTTGGAGGATGCCATGTGATTGGCGCATCCATTTTTGTTCAATTCTACAGAACACTTAGGCGATACCAGTGTAGCATTTTGTTCAATTTTGAAAAGCACCGAGGACAATGTTATTGAAGGGGGAGGGGAATGTAACACCCCGGTTTTGATCCCATTTGCATTAAAAATGTATATGATGTATATATTATAATTAATCATGGTGTGGAGATAAAGGAAAAAGCCCCACCATCGATTTAATGTTTTATGTTTCGGCAATTAAAATAGTTGTCGACGGTATATCATGCTATCTAGCACATTATAATTTTTGGCATCATGTAAATATGCATTTTAATTAAAATACCAATAACCATCTATGCCAATGCAACCACAATGAAAAGGGAATGATTTTCCTAAGGAATAGGAAGGGAAATTGTTTAAACCTTTGGGCCAATGGGGAAAATCCAAATGTCAAAGGGAGAACCTATCAAACCTTCAACTACCCATTTTGTCTTTTCCCCCCAATCATTAAATTCTTCCAGAATGTGGTTGAGTTAGTTATTGCATGGAGTGGGGAGAGTATGGGAAGAAATTCGAATTGGGCAGAGGACCCATTTTTATAAAATGTGTTTTGACTTCCTTGGCAAGGAAAATGACCAAAAACGTATGCCATTCTGCCATACACCCACGTTCTTCATCTCACGCAGGGTAGCTTATGAGTTGTTTTACCTCCACGATTTTGCTGGCTGTGTGTTCTTCCTTCACGATTTGGGATCCTAGGCATTTTTTATCATTAGCATGCACCTACGTTGGGGCTCCCTCAAGCGGCTGGGAATTTGTTGAGTGTGAAATCCATGAATTTGGATTTATTGTGTATTTCTTCCTCACATGGACAGTCGTTCTTCATTTCCTAGAGTCTGAGAATATTGTTTTGTGATGTTCTTGTGGTTGGGTTCTTCCCCGACGATTTCTGTTGCATTTCCCCAATGTTACCAAGCTGAAAATAGTTTTTGTGTTGCCCAACAATTCTGAAGAGAGATCACATCCTCTTGGTTGTTGTTGATGAACTCATTTTCCCTGGGATATGATTTGTTGTTAGTGGGTTGTTATTACCCTCCTTGGCAATTAATTTTGTTGCTGAACCATTTTCCTCAACCCAGAAATGGTGTATTTTTCTATGTGTGCACAAGATATGGGTATTTGGACTGTGTAGGAGTGGAAATGAGTCTACTTGACAAACCTAATGCTTTGCAGGAGCCTCATAGACAGAGTTAGAGGATTGGATCTCTTCTCTACACCCCCTGAATAGCACTGGAAGGGAAGTCATGTCCTGAGGGGCTGTGCAGCAGAGAAGGGAATGATTCCTTGTGTTGGGTGTGTGTGGATGTCCTAGGAGTCAATCTAGTTCTGGTGTAGGCATCCTTAGCTCTTCAGTGATCCCACTAGCTTAGCAGACAGTGCTTCCATATCTTGATAACCTAATAAACCCAACTTGTTAGCTTAGTTATGTGTTGTTGTGTACTCTTGGTCTAATAAACCCAACTGTATTGGCTTGACTAAGTTTTGACATATCTTTAGCTATGTGTGAGCCTGCTTAGTTTCCTTTTCCTTGGGGAAATCATGCCCAGCTCGGGGTGGCAGTGTTGCTGAGATATTAAGGAGCACACTGGCCTATGGTTGGGTGAAGCGTTGCAACGACATAGGTGGTTGCGGGAAGCTTCATTTGAAGATACGTATTCTTGTGTAATCACCCTTGCAATTGTTTTATTTATGTAAATTATGATGAAGATGTAAAATGTGTTGAATGGTTGAACTAGATGTAATTTGATTCCGCTGAATGTTAATTCTTTATGCATCTGTGTATCTTGAGTTCAATGCATTTTATTTTACATTTTATGGGGCTAAATTCCTGGGTAGATAGTGTTATGGTAGCGTCCTCTTCGCCGATCGAAGGGTCGAGGACGTTACAGGTGTCAAAGTCATTAGTTATGAATGTAATTATTGTAACCAAATTTGCACTAGGTGGCATAATTCGATGTGGCTTAGTTCATGGTTATCAAGGAGATTGGGCAGAACTCTATCTTTAGGAATTAGTTGCCAGAAATTTAGGAAGATTGTTAGGATTTCAAAATTGAAAGCATGGATTTCATTTTGGTATATGATGGTAAGCCTATGGGTAGGAAAAGGGGGTTCGGGAAAAGGGAAGAGCATGCCATGGTAACTAAGCAGAAATCTTAGAAGTAAATCAGGGTTTGCTTTTAGTTTGTATAGTTTAATTTTGTTAATGAAGGGATTCATGGTTTTATGTGTGTGTGTTTATGCTTCTTTATGAATGCCTTAAACTGTCATGAATCATGATTTATTGATAAATTCATGTTGATTGTATAACCCTGATAGCAGAGCAACCTTCCTTTGATGTGATTGATGATGGGAACCAAAATGTTTGATTCCGTTGAGGACAGAGAGCTGGGTAGAAGTTCTGAATGTAATCTTTCAGTTCTAAATAAATAGAGGAACCCCTTTTGAATAATTGTCTTGAATCGATTTGAGGAAGTTGCATTGAAAAGGAGATGCGTTGGTGGGAAATATGGGCTATAGAGGACATCTTGGTATTGTGTTGTTGCATTCAATGGAAACTAAGCTTGATTGTAACTCTGCGTTGAAGGGTTGTGATTAAAGAGATAGAGCAGGGGTGTAAGAGTATCCCTACACCAAAAGGTGAGTCCATGTGTATGGGTAACACGTTTCAATGAAATGTGCTAGTGAAAAATTGGTATTATATATATATTTTTAGATTGAAACCACCAAAACTTATATAAGCATTGTAAATTTTGATGCACACTAAAAGAGAAACGTATAGGGAACTATGTTGTCTTTTTAACAATATATTGTTTTAAAGTATTAGTCATTTAATGTGCCAAATTTAATTAAATTCTCGTCCTTACAAATTTATGATCTACANATATATATATATATATATATATATTAAGTAAGAAAAGGCCCTTCTATTACTGAAACAAACTAAAGGATATTTACAAGCACTGCTCCTTGAAACATGGAGTCAGGCATCGATCTGGTGTCCAAAATAGAAAAGTAAAAAGTATAGCCCATAGATAAAGACAGAGAAGCATGAGAGCAGCCCAACCTTTCAGCTTGGGAAGTCGATCATGAAGACAAAAAATACCTAATAGTAACCGACTACGCATGAGAGAATAAGCAGTAAAGAGAAATTAAAAAACCATGAGAGCCTCGGCCTAGCGCCTGCGAGAGGACTCGGCCTCATCCTGGGCATTGTTGTTGCCCTGCCCAACTCCCAGATTTGCTTCCGCATGGTTAGACTCTTCCATGCTCACATATTCTTCCCGTGGAATGCGCTGAAAGGGCAGAGCCGAAAGGCATAGCAGGCTGCGCATATGACCAAGGTTGTTTTCGGCTTCATCCTTGATTTTTATCACAATGATGTGGATGAGCTCTGTGTAGCTCTCTCTCTCATTCATGGAACAAGAGAGAATGAATTTCAGTCACCCATAATGCTGCATGACCACCCGATCTCCTAGCTTCACATGAAATTATCTAAATATTTCCTCTTCTATAGCAACAATGGAATGGCGGATGTGATCTGGTGTTTCCTCATTGAAGAGCCACTCCCACTAGTCTTCGTCGTTTCCTCCCTCCCCTTCATCGTTGCCTCCCTCCCCTCCTGTTGAAGGTGTCATTTCCTACTGAGCAGATGCCTTTAATAGTCTGTTGTAGGAAGTGCTCTGAATTCTCTGGCTTCGTCTTCGTTGTCCCCTTCGTTGAGGAACCTTCCCTCTGTGAAGCACTCAACGTTTGGCTATAATTTTGCCGACCTGAGAATGCTTATCCCAGACCTTTTCCATAATCTCCTTGGCTATGGAGTCTCTCTGCTCCCTGGATATATACTATTTCGGCACCCAGCAGTGACGGTTGGCGATGCAAACCCAAGTACAGGAAATCGGCATTGAAGGATTGCACAGAGATTTGCTTATCCATTCCCTATCCGAAACCTACGAAGAGATCCCTTCTCCCGAAATGGCCTTGTGTCCTACCATGTTCACTTTCATTAATCTCTGGCTCTAAGCGCTGCGAGAGTTAAATCCTCTCGTGTGAAACATATACAGCGTCTATATCACTTGCCTCCTACCGTGCCTCGGTCTTGCCTCCTCTGTCCGTGTGGATATCGCAATCTGTTGCCAGACATTCCACATGAGCACTGGCCTTGTGGTGGGTAGTCCGTGACTCTCTGTCTGAGGCGTCTCCTCGTGGAAAAATGCCAACCCCGTGTCTGGATTTCTCTTCCCCTATCACTTCACCCGCATCTGGGGTTTTCCAGTCTCTTAGAGCTAAAGCTTTCCAAGCCATGCGATCCACTTGATTTTGCAGCTCCTTCCAGGAGAAAGCAAGGAAGGTGGAAGATGCAAGGACTCCTTTGTTGGAAATGGAGTCTGCCACTTTGTTTGTCGCGTGTTTCACGTGAGAGAAGACGACCGCATGGTTGGGTTCCAGGATGGTGCGCAACGCTCTGAGTTTACTTTCCAGATGCCAATTCATGGAGATTTTACCTTTTGAGGATCATGCTTGAAGTTTTCTGGCCATGTTTATGATGAGCAATGAGTATCCTTCCATAATAATTGGGTTCCAGTTTTTTCGAATTTCCCACTCCATGCCAAATATCAGCCCTTCCAGTTCAACCGCGTTCTTGGTGGTTGTGCCTATTGATCCCTAGAAGACACCTAAAATAGAGCCCCTACTGTTTCTCACTACTCCTCCATATCCTGTGGGCCCTGGGTTGCCTTTAGAGTCCCCATCAAAATTAAGTTTAAAGGTGCCCTCTGGGGGGGGGTCGAGATAGCAGGTGAGATGATTCTAATGAGAGGTTGTGCTTCCTTTCCAACGTAGGTTGGAATGGAATGAATCCCCCAATCCTGTAGAATTCGCATTTCAATGTTGTTGGAGTTGAGATTTGTGTCCTTCCATTTCCCTAAACTGAGGTTTTCTTGAATGTGCCTTTTAAGAGTCTCTTAAACCTCTTCTTCTATTCTAGCTCCGTCAGTGAAGATTCTATTGTTCCTTTCTATCCAAATTTCCAAAACTACAAATCCTGGAAAGACTTCCCATATTCTATGGAGGAGTTAGTTGGTGAATGGCTTGTGAGGCCATAAGGCGACCATGAGGTCCGGTTGGCATTTTGTCCTTGCATTTTTCCTGAAGATTCGCTCTCCTTCTTGCCATATATTGTCCGCGAAGCTACATCCATCCAGGAGATGATTGGTGGTTTCTTCGTTAGCTTGGCAAAGGCAGCACCAGTGTGGGCCTATACATCCTTTTTTGTTTATGTTCTCCCCAGTTAGGATGCGATTGAGGAGGGGGATCCATAGGAAGTTAGGTATTTTCTGCCAAAGGTTTTCTTTCCATATTTTTTTCCAGTTGATGTCTTGGTCTTTGTTCCCAAGAATAATGAGTTTGTTGGCAACTTCTTTCATATTATAGGCTCCTGAGAGTGAGAAGCCCCATCTGATCTTATCCTCACCCCTGGTGGTTTGTATTTTCCTTTCTTGAAGATCTTCCTAGAAAGCTTACAAATCCTTGTTGGGGCTAATGATCTACCACCACTCCTTACTCTTCCATTGTGTGTAATGATCTCCTTGTTTCTCTACCTCCCAGAAGGCATTAACCTTGGTGAGGTTCCTATGCTGAAGCTGCTCCCTAAGAAGAGGAAGGTCATAGGTTTCCTTGAGCGGACTGAGTTGATGCCAAGAATCTTAGAAGAAGTTAGCTGAATCCCCATTCCTTATCTCTCAGAAGCTTAAGTCATTGATTATGCTGCGATTAGCATTGACATCTAGTCCACTTGCCTTGAGGAAGGTAATCAGGTAGCCTTTTATTATTGGAGCTTCTTAGACCGAAGCATTCTCAAACAACATGGTGTCGTCCACCAATTGTTGGTGGGATTGGGGTTCCAACTCTGGGTGTAGGGTGAGACCTTTGAGATCTTGAGATCTAATTTTAGATTTTAGCAGGCAGTCAAGACCTTCCATCATTATTACAAATAGAAGGGGGGAGAGGGGATCCCCTTGTCAGATACCACGAGAAGGCTTGAAGGTGGAGGATGGAGAGCCATTAACTAGAATATAGAAAAAATCTGAGGAGATGAGCCTTAAGATCCAACTTACCCAAATAGGATCAAAGCCAAAGGATAAGAGGATTTTTTTCATGTAGTTCCAGTTGAGCTTGTTGAAGGCCTTTGAGAGGTCTAACTTGATTAGGATTCCAGGAATTTTAGTGAGTTTAAGTGAGTGAATAAAATCATGAGAGAGGATGATGCCATCTAAGATTTGGCGCCCTTCAACATAGCCATATTGTTCTTTTGAGGTGAGACCTGGGAGCAAGATCTTGAGACGGTTAGCAATGGTTTTAGTAATGATTTTGAAAATGACATTACAGAGGGCTATGGGTCGAAAATTACCTGGGGTGTCAGCTCCGTGTTCCTTGGGGATGAGAGCTATGAAGGTCGAGTTGAAGGCTTTAAGGAGATATCCAATCTGTCTTGAGTGTTCCACTATCACCAACACTTCTTCTTTTATGGTTTCCCAACATGCATGAAAGAAGTTGGTGGTGAAACCATCTGGCCGGGGTGCCTTGTCATCCTTTAATTGCTTTACCGCTTCTTCCAATTCCGCCATTTCTATCGGTCGCAGTAGGAGCTGGTTCTGTTCTACCATAACTGAAGATGGAATGTTCTCCATGACTTTGTCTCATGCCACAGTTCGATCAATCTGCAGCTCAGCCATGATGTTTTTGAAGTGGTCCAGGAGAGAGGCCTCAATTTCATTGTGATTCTCCAGAGTATTACTGTTATCATATTTAAGCCTTGAAATTCTGTTAGTCTGTTTGTTATGTATAGTGGTTTTGTGAAAGAAGGAATTTATTCCACGAGACCTCTATTTCATTCGTTTCATAGTTTCATCTCACTCAATTGGGAGAACTATCTATATATTTATTGTAATTAGAGAGAAATTGAACTGTGCCATGCTGAAAAAACTGATTGATGGATTGCTATTGGCTGGATAGGTAGGGGGGCTGGGTGCCTAATGATGAATCGAGCTGAGCTAGCATGCTTAATGAATTGAGTCAAGCATTTCCTCTTGTTTTTCCCTTATTTCCAGATCCTCTTGAATTTTTACCTCCTTTTCCTAGGTTTCTTCCAAGTATTATTACTACATGATGATTCTTTGAAGACATATGAGTTGTTCCTCCAATTGCGCTTTTTCCTGCTGAATATTTCCAAAAAAATCCTTATTCCAGATTTTAACCTGAGCTTTAATATATTTCAACCTTTCTTGAAATTGGTACATGGGCGTGCCATATGCTGGCATAAACTCTTTCCACCATTGCTGAAGGAGAGGCTGGAAGTATTTGTGGGTGAGCCAAAATTTCTCAAAACGAAATGGCCTTCTTAGTTGCTCATCTTGTCTACACCATTGAAGACATATGGGCGAGTGATCCGAGCCTGCTGCTGGGAGCACATGCGCGACCATGTCAGCTCCTCCAACGAGTATGGATTCCAAAAGAAGGAAACTGTCCAACCTAGAAGCAATGTGTCTGTCTCCATACCATTTGTTGGTCCAGGTGTGCCAACTATTGTCAGTGTTTATATCCACGAGGGCTAAGTCATTGATCATACTGTCAAATTCATTGCTTGATGGGCTCAGGGTTCGTATACCCCCTTTCTTCTCCTGAAGATTGTGTATGAGATTGAAGTAACCACCTAGAATCCATTGTCTTCGCCCTACAAGGTTGCTCATGTTCTTTATTGATCTGAGAAAGGGATGCTTATCGGCCAACACAAAAGGCCCATAAACATTAGTGAGGAAACCTTTGGTGTTCGTCCCTTATATGTGAAACTCAACTGATATTGAGAATCTGGTGGCCATGAAATTGGTGAGACTAAGGACAAAAGGATTCCATATTATTTCTACACCTCCTACTGCGCCTGTGGCATCAATGGTCGAGGCTTCACTGTTCTTCCAAATTTTGCTTGCCATGCATTTGAAGCTATCCTTTGTGCACTTTGTTTCCTAAATGAAAATGACTGAGGACTTCCCTTCCTTTATTTTATTTTCAGTAATCTTTTCTTTCTAGGTGCTTCGCACCCTCTGATGTTCCATGATATAAGGTTCATTGGTAGAGTTTGCTAGATATTAAGAAGCTTGCCTCGATGGTCGAAAACTGCCCTGACGCTACCAGTTTTTCCCCAATGTATTTAATACGTTGCTGATTGCTTCTTCTTCCGTGCTTTTCATTCCTAGTTTTCTTGATGGTTTCATAGATTTTGGTTCCTGGGTTATCTGTGCATACTCCTAGAGATTTTCTTTTTTTTTTCGATGTTTATGATTGCTTTTTTGAGCATGACAACCTGTTGGGCTGGTATGATCCCTTTAACCAGATCTTGGACCGCTTTCTCGAGTTCATCCAGGTTGAGTTCTCCCAGATCCATGTCCTCTGTGTCTTCTTTGTCTTCATGCATGATCAATTCTTGGAGGGTATCTTGGCCCTCTTGGATTTCCTTAGTGCTTTTTTAGGGTGCTGTTGATTTTATGCTTTCGTTGTTTTCTAATGTGCTGTCATTTTGGAGTAACTAAAAAGGATTAGAGGGGTTGGATTTTTTATTTACCTCTGGTCCTTGATGTTCCTTGGCCGATCTCTTCCTTCCCGCAACCTTGATGAATCATTCCTCGTCCTTCTGATCTTTTCTTTTCTACTGGTTACTAGGTTTATTTTCTCAGCAGTCTCGGAACAGCTTCCCATGCTCATGGCACCTCCTGCAGCGAAAGAGGATGTGCTCATAATCAATGGGTTGATACCAATCTTCGTCCTCCCAACACAGGTTTATTCCTTCATGTAACTATTTCACTATGTTGATATAGACGCATATGAGAGCATATGACGTATACCGCATTATTTTCGTCTAGTCGACCACCTTCACAAACTCCCCTATGGCATTTCCCAATGCTTCCAGGATATTCTCCTACCACTATTCAGAAGGTAGCGAGTATAGCCGAATCCAAATCGGTACATAAGACAGATATTCATTGTCCGGATTAAATTTTTCCTTCCATGGCCGAAGAAACAACCTTGCTGAGTTAAAGAAATATGGACCTCCTTCAAAAATTCGGTTCCTATCTTCCATGTTTAGAAAGACGACGATGAAAAATCCTTTAGCCCCCAGGTGGAGGTCAAAGTGCCCCAAAGGTTTCCAAGTTACATTAATCCACCAAAGCAGAGCTTTCTCTGTAGGCCAATTGCCCACAAACTTCCCGATAAGGGCATGGTCTCGCATGTGTTGTAAATGCGCTCGGAAACCTTCCTCCTTGATATGCGACAATGGGATTTCTTTTGTCTTGGCTATGCATTTCCTGGAGCTGTGCATCAACCCTTTTCCTTTTCCTAACTCTTTGCCCATGGTACTTGTTTTTTCCTTGTTCTGGTTATTTGTTTCCATGTCTTTACTAGTCATTGGATCCGATGCGGAGGGGTTGAGGCCCCCGCAGTGGGATCCTCCATGGTCACCACCCGTCCCCAATAGGGTGCGGTTGATGCACCCACGACAAAAAGTGCAGCCTGAGCCTGAGGCATAATGTGCAGACTGAGCCTGAGGTGTAAACCCAAGACTGACATGCAATCACGCGTCAGGACAAAACGCAGCTCGGAGCCAAAGGCTCCTATCAGAAACCCTATACAGCTACCATTATCATCGAAAAAACCTTAAGCAACAACCCCTGACCTTCCCTTCTTCTTAAATATTTTAATAATAATAACAATAATAAAAAAATAATTTTACTTTTTATGATTTTGGTATTATGTAAAATATAGTTTTAATATATACATAGTCTAAACCATATATCATCATTAAAAAAAAATATTGATGAACCACTTTATCCTCTTTTCAAAGCATAGTTAAAGAAGTATTCGTGAACCACTTTATTGTCTTTTCAAGTGACACAATAACTTTCTTCAATGACCGTGTAAAAGCATAGTCTTGATATTATCATCATTTAAGGGAATGTTGGTGAACCGATTTATAAGGCACACTAGTATTTCTTCTACAAGATTCCTTCTCTCACCATTCCTTATACTTATGAAGAAACACAACCTTAATATTATACAATGACGTGATGACATCAAAATGAGTATTGAAACCATCGAAAGTGATGTAGACGTCCAATGCAACCCGGAACAACCTTTCGTGATGAATCTTATTGGAGTAATTGGCAATTTTGTAAAAAAGATTAAACTTATATAAGATTTTGTTTTCAAACGTTGTGAAAGGGGCAAGGATAGGAGCTGTCGACCATGCCTATTTTATTAATAATCAGCATAGATCCATTTAAAGGGGGATTTACCAAGCTTTGAAAGGCATCAAATCTCTCAAGGTGCAAACCTTTTTTTAGAATGGAAATGTTAAGAAATGTGTAATCCAATGTTTATGATTTTAGTTTATCTAATTTATGTTATTTTATATGTATGCAATTTTAAATAATTTAAATTTAATTCAATCCGACATGTTATTTTTAATAATATTTTATTATTTTTCATAAAGGACATGTGTCAACTCTAGGATGAGCACGGAAGGAGTTACATATCTCTCCCCTACTGGGCTGTAGAATGTACCTCTTCGGTGCAATAAAATACTTAATAAATATTCCGATGTCCAACAATTGGGGAGCATAAATGGATTTATTTCTTACTTCAATAGGCATTTCAGGACTCGAATAGAGACATTTAACTTGTCCTTCTTATAAACAATGAGTGGAGTAATACATCATGTTTGTCTGTTTTTTTGGAATGCGACATGTTTAAAAACATTCTTTATAGTAAAGTCCCATGGCTATTAGCCTAAATAGGTACCCCTATCAGAGTCCATGCATTCATTAGGAAGTTCCATGTATACTCACTATACTACTTTTCTTCCTGACATTACCCACTAGACAATATTTATTTCTCCTCAATTACCTCATGTTCTAGTGATTTAATGGGAGAACAACGGGGGGAATAATCCAAATAGATATTGCATCTCTATGTTTTAACATATGATTTGCGCATATATACGTCCTTGCCATTTGAATAGGTGATCCTTAGTTAGACCCATTCCCCAATACCTCTATCTTGGGGTTCGGGCCTATCATTAGCAAATTTAGCCAATGACACCTCCATCAATCCACATGACAACATAGGATGAGAAGAAGTAAGGTACACAGGGGAGGGTCCGCCCACACACATATCCTGACATAGCTCCAGTGAATTAGCATAGCACTTTACCAATGAGAATAGTAACAACTGCCACCATACAAGTCATATACAGTCATATACTATTAGCCTAAGACATAATCTTTCACTATCTATTTCATAGGGCCTTAGGGCAGGTTACTAAGACTAATAAAGACCTTATGGAATCTAACCTTACTCTTCACTAATAATATAGAAAGGAAAGTAGTAGAAAGTGCTTGTACTACACTGTATGGAACTAACTACTTAGGCACTATACACTATATGGCTTAAGGCAAGCTTGAACTCCATGGAACTGACTGTATGGACTAAGGGGTATGGAACTTATTCTTTTGAAATTGAATTCGTGGTTTTGCCCAGCTATATGATTCGACAGAACCACAACCCTACTAGAACTTCGACTTATAAATCACTTAATGCTAAAGCATTTTAATGCTCCTACCTGGGTTACTCAGGCTAGAATATACCCGAAAGTCTTTAGAAGATATGAATTGGAGACTGGCTTTCTCACTTGGCTTGAACTCTTTATGGCGACCTCCTTAAGAAATATTGAAATCTCTAGATCTGGAAATATACATAAGATCTGGCGACCTCCTTAAGAAATATACATAAGATATTGCCATATCTACGTTTAACTTGTCCATTTAAAGAGGTGTGATTCATTACTTGGAACCACCCATTCCCTAAAGAAACAACCAGTTGAATCCATGTTACTTTAGTTGGTTGGGACATATTTACTTTAAAAAATTTATAATTTTTCTTTTGCAGTAGTAAGAACCTAATTCGGATGGGTTTGTTGAATCCCACCCAACTTTCTCCTCATTGGGGCACATAAATGTATTTTCTTATTTACGAAAATGGCATCATTTCAAGTGTGAAGCCACTTTCCCGCTGACCAAAGAAGGGGAGGGGGATAATAAGCCAGAATAAGAAGCCAATGGGAGGAATAAAAACAGGAAATACTCCTATAGGAGGTAAATAAGCAATGATGAATAAGCAATGGAGAATCCACAAGGGGAATCAACCAAACATGATAGGAGGACCAGTTGAATCCATGTAATAGCCCCATCAAATCTAGTTGGCATTGCCAATAGTCCTTTGGCATATCCATAGTCCAATTAAAACCCCATAGGAAGACACTTATATATAAGACTTCTAAGGCACTAAGTTTGCTTACTTGGAATTAGATCCCAGAAAATCTTTTTTGTTCACTTGGAAGGTGAAAAATCTCCATCCTATTGGCTCAGGTCTTCCACAATAGTAAGTAAGTTGGTTACTTCACGAGATATACCAATAGGAGAGCTAGTATTATCTGTGAGGTTGTAAGTAGTAGCACCCATCATTCCCCTAACTCTTGATCCAAAACCATGAAAAATTTACTTACGATAGAAAAGTCCCCTTTAAATCCAACATAACCCGACCAATAGAGGTGGTAGTAGGTGTAGTATACTCTCCCATTTTCCTGCACGAAATACATTTAGGATCGGCAAGGACTCTTGTATGGGACTACCTACTTATGATATAAGAAAGAAATATTTCTGGGAATTATCCAGTTGTAATAATAATCCATGGGAGCTCTAATCCACTTCCCCTAGGCTCCACACTACTACAACGGGGAAGAGCACATAAAAAATAAATCTATTTCTTCAATTATATACAAGCTCACATGGAGAAGTCTCACTTGTGCATTGTAAATAGTCAATTCTCCTTGACATAAGCTGCTACTAAATCCATAATCCACTAGGCTATTCTGTTAATATATCCAATAGGAGAGGCTAATCCCCTGCAACGATCCAATGGGAATAATTAGCCGCAAGTGGGATGGGGTGGGGATCCCAATGGGAGCAATATAAGGTCTTGTCATACCATATAGTCGATACTTGCATATCATTAAACTTATATTTGTATATCTACGACGTTCACTTTTCCATTTTTCATGGGATAGTTGATCCATAGCACCCAACCATTCCCTAAGTAGCACACAAAAACTTGAGTAGTCAGAAGGAGCCAATCATAATTGGGTTTAGAAGACATGAATTGGTGGGAGCTATATCCACTTCCCCATCATAATAGCCAGTTTACACTGTTGTCCCCTAGTCTATGATACTTCGCATATTGACGTGTAACATGTCCATAGCTTAGAGTAAGGATAAATAAGTTATTCCCCTATTGATTGGTTGAACCAGAAGACATTCATTATTTACATCATAGTTTTGAATTGATGAAGTTGCCTGAAATGATGGTGGAAACGGCACGATTAGTTGGTAAGTAACCTACGCATACAGTGCGAAGGAATGAAAGCAGCGTCGTGAAGCAGGAAAGTAGTGGCAGCGTGGAGGCAAGCAGCAGCAGCGTGAAGGCAGAAGGCAGTGGTAGCGTGAAGGCATGCAAACAGTAGCAGGTGCAAGTAGGCAGGAAAGAAGTAGCATGAAGGCAGGAAAGTAGCGGCAATGTGAAGGCAGGCAGAAGCGGCATGAAGGAAGAAGGCAGCGAAAGTGTGAAGGCAGTCAAACAGCAATGGGTGCAGGAAGGCAAGCAAGTAAAGGTGAAAATGACCCGGTTGAGAAAAGACAAGTCTCTCTTGGTCCCAGGTAAACGACAAGAGGACAAGAGAAAAATGACAAGTCTCTGTTGGTCCCAGGTATTCGCTTCTGCCCTGTCCCCCCCTTTTTTTTTTGAACAATGGATTCACGCTTGGAATCACCCATAACTAAGAGCTTAGGTCAAGTGAAAATTGCTTCCTCGAGAAAAATAGGGAAGTGGGTTTGGGTTAATGCCAAGCAGTTTCGGTGTATTTTAAAACAGAGAGTTGTCCATCTAAAGTGGGAGGAGACAAGGAGAACATCGTTTCAAAGGAAGACTAACAAATAGACAAACAAGTCTTTATGGCAAGGATGTGGTCGCAACCGGGGTAAAAGAAACATTGATCCTACCCTATACAGTCCCACATCCACACCTCTCACCTGGTCATCTAATCTATATGTACAAGAGATACTCAATATCAAGAGGAGAGTGGAGGTTTTAGTAGTCAAAGAGCATGAGAGGGACCTTAAAATCCATCTGTTAACAGTAGAAAATCAACGTTTAGCATAATGCAACAAGGTTTTAAAAGGTCAAGTGACATTGTTGCAAGAAGCTATTCTGGTAGGCAAGAATGAGTGGCAAGATATCAAGGCAGACTGGCAAATAATGAAAGAATCAGTAGGGGAAGAGAGAGGGGTGTTGAATCATAAAACATCCAATGTTGAAGGGAAAATAGATGAACAAACAAATAACCAGGGAATGAAAGTAAGAGAAGCAGAAAATGGAGGTTCCACCAAAAATTCCAGAAAGTTGGCACAAATTATTAGCAAGCATGCTAATATAGAAAAGGAAAAAGAAGCAAGCAACCAAGGAGACACCAAACAAGGAAACGAAACCAAAGAAATACAAGTCAGAGAAACAAACATAATAATTAAAAGTGTGAGAGAGTATGGTAAGAATGAATGTACCCCGGAGCTTGCAAGCGAATTTCTAAAAGACAATTTGAATTGGCAAGGCCAAATTTGCCAAGCATGGAGGGTGGGTAAACCCAGTGATGAGAGAGCTAGGCCCATTAAAGTCATCATGGAAAGTGCACATGATAAGCAAAATCTTCTAATTAAGAAGCATCTTTTAAAGGGCTCTCGCTTTTTTCTAGAGGAAGACTTAACTATAATGCAACAAGAGGAAAACAAAAAGAGTTGTCAAAGGTCAGAGCAGTAAGAGATGAGGGAAAAAGAGCATGATTATACAAAGGAAAAGCTGTTATTGTTGTTTTTGGTCCTCCTTCTAAAGAAAGACAACAAAACAATAGTTAAGAAGAGATAGCAAATCCCTTAGCAGAAAATATTGCAGCAAGGTCAGGATGGGAAAATAGGGGTGTAGACTCAACTTTGAGTCTTGTATGCCAAAGAAAATAGCAATCAAGGTATACCCAGGTTCCCTTAAGCTTAGTATGTTGGAACTACAGAGGATACCTGTGGAGGCGTGGACCTGGGCTAGGACCTATTGCAGAAGATATGGACATAATATGTCTCATGGAAACACATGAACATGAAGGGTGCAAAACATCCCTTTTTGAAAAATATATGAAGTTGGCAGTATGGAACAAGGCAACAGAGAATTGGAAAAAGTCGCGGTGGTATCATGGTTGTAGTGAAGAAAAAGGTAGATCGTTGCATTCAACTAGAAAAAGAAGACTCAAATAAACAATTTATATGGTTTAAAATATCAGAAAATGGAAATGTCATCAGAATTGCAGCATGCTACTTTGCCCCACAAGTTTCAAAAATTTACAAAAGGAGGGGGCTCGACCATAAAGACCCTTTTGCAGCATTGAAAACGATATTGCGAAGTATTCTCAAGTAGGTGAAATCCTTCTAGTAGGAGATTTCAATGCTAGGACCGCAAGTGAACAAGCTAGCATTCTTTGCCATAGGGAAGATTGCAAAATCCTATTTGGCTTACAGAAGAAAGAAATCATCAATGGACAAGAGTTTCAAAATACAACAAAAAATGCAATTTCTTTGGAGAACAATTGCTTACCTTATGTGGAACTTTCAATTTTGTAATCTGCAATGGTTTTCCTAGATGGACAAACTCTGGTAATTTCACTTGTAATAACTGCAATGGATCAAGTGTGGTGGATTATGCAATTTCTTCGCTGCAGCCTATGCGGGAAAATGGAGGAAGTTATGATTGGAGAACAACTCTAGGATTTAAAATCTGATCACGAACCGATCTATCTAAGACTTTCTTGGACTGATAAGTAGCAGGCGGGGACAAAAAATCAGCACATTCAACAACCTTTTGCAAAGGGAAGAATTCTTTTGACTCAAGAGAACTGTAATATCTTTAGGAAGGCTTTAGAGAGATTTTGTAAGAGGGAGGAAATTTTGTCCCAAGGCCTTAATAATCAGCAGCTAACTAATTTAATTCAAAGGGCACTCACAAAATACAAAAGAGCAAAGAATAGGAAACATGAAACAAATTTCTTTCCTGTTAATGCTTGGTTCAATGAGGAGTGCAAAAAAGCAAGGAGAAGGTGGTGAGAGTCAAACTGGAAAGAAAGAGACTTAAAAATCTACAAGTAGATTATAAGAAAGAAAAAAATTGATTTCATGGTCTCAAGGAGGGAAGAGCCAATCTTCCTTGGGAAAAACAACCCCAAACTATTTTGGAAGAACTTCAAGTGAGCAAGAAGAAAACTGAAAACAATATTACAGTGGACCAGTGGCTTGAGTATGCAAGGAAACTATATGAGCGGAATCCTAAGGTTGAACCCCCTGCCCCCTTAGTCAACACCGCCACCATTACTAAGCTTTTCACCGTGCAAGAGTTTGAGGTGGGTATTAAGAAGTTGGGTGTTGGAAAAGCCAAAGATTTAGTAGAACTTCAAGATGAATATCTAAACTGGGGTTCAAAAACTCTTGCAACTCACATTACATGAATCTTCAACAACATCATTCAGTAGGGATTCCCTACAGATTGTACAACTAGCCTAGCAATTCCTCTTTTCAAGAGCGAAGATTTCAACGATCCCTCCAATTATAGGACCATAATGATAAACCCCTTGTTTGCAAAGCTATTTGGAAGCATGCTAGAAAATAGAATTACCAAGTGGGTGGAAGAAAGGGAAAAGCATGCTAAAGGGCAAGTAGGTTTTAGACCTAAACATTCCACGATGGACCATGGTATTACTTTACGGCACATCATTGAAAAAGTGTGGGAGGAAGAAGAGGAAGCCTTTTGTTGCTTTGTCGATTTCAAAAAAGCTTTTGACACGGTTCCCAGGGATAAGCTATGGCACAGAATGGAGGAACTTGGGGTTCCTATACATCTTAAAGAAACTGTTCACAGGCTATATGAGGAGGTCAAATTCAAAATTAGAACATCAGATGGTATCTACGGAAGTTTCATAAGTGATATCGAGGTGCAAGAGTTTGAGGTGGGTATTAAGAAGTTGGGTGCTTTTTTCTAGAGGAAGACTTAACTATTATGCAGCAAGAGGAAAAAAAAGAGTTGTCAAAGGTCAGAGCAACAAGAGATGAGGGAAAAAGAGCATGGTTATACAAAGGCAAACCTGTTATTGTTGTTTTTGGTCCTCCTTCTAAAGCAAGACAACAAAACAATAGTTAAGAAGTGATAGCAAATCCCTTGGCATAAAATATCACAACAAGGTTAGGATGGGAAAATATGGGTGTAGACTCAACTTTGAGTCTTGTATGCCAAAGAAAATAGCAATCAAGGTATACCCAGGTTCCCTTAAGCTTAGTATGTTGGAACTACAGAGGATACCTGTGGAGGCGTGGACCTGGGCTAGGACCTATTGCGTAAGATAGGGACATAATATGTCTCGTGGAAACACATGAACATGAAGGGTGCAAGACATCCCTTTTTGAAAAATATATGAAGTTGGCAGTATGGAACAAGGCAACAAAGAATTGGAAAAGGTCATGGTGGTATCATGGTCGTAGTGAAGAAAAAGGTAGATCGTTGCATTCAACTAGAAAAAGAAGACTCAAATAAACAATTTATATGGTTTAAAATATCAGAAAATGGAAATGTCATCAGAATTGCAGCATGCTACTTTGCCCCACAAGTTTAAAAAATTTACAAAAGGAGGGGGCTCGACCATAAAGACCCTTTTGCAGCATTAAAAATGATATTGCGAAGTATTCTCAAGTAGGTGAAATCCTTCTAGTAGGAGATTTCAATGCCAGGACCGCAAGTGAACAAGCTAGCATTCTTTGCCATAGGGAAGATTGCAAAATCCTATTTGGCTTACAGAAGAAAGAAATCATCAATGGACAAGAGTTTCAAAAGACAACAAAAGCTGCAATTTCTTTGGAGAACAATTTCTTACCTTATGTGGAACTTTCAATTTAGTAATCTGCAATGGTTTTCCTAGATGGACAAACTCTGGTAATTTCACTTGTAATAACTGCAATGGAGCAAGTGTGGTGGATTATGCAATTTGTTCGCTGCGGCCTATGCGGGAAAATGGAGGAATTTATGATTGGAGAAAAACTCTAGGATTTAAAATCTGATCACAAACCGATCTATCTAATTCTTTCTTGGACTGATAAGCAGCAGGAGGTGACAAAAAATCAGCACATTCAACAACCTTTTGCAAAGGGCATAATTCTTTTGACTCAAGAGAAATGTAATATCTTTAGGAAGGCTTTAGAGAGATTTTGTAAGAGGGAGGAAATTCTGTCCCAAGGCCTTAATAATTAGTAGCTAACTAATTTAATTCAAAGGGCACTCACAAAATGCAAAAGAGCAAAGAATAGAAACTTGAAACAAATTGCTTTCCTGTTAATGCTTGGTTCGATGAGGAGTGAAAAAAAGCAAGGAGAAGGTGGTGAGAGTCAATCTGGAAAGAAAGAGACTTAAAAATATACAAGTAGATTATAAGAAAGAAAAAAATTGATTTCATTGTCTCAAGGAGGGAAGAGCTAATCTTCCTTGGGAAAAACAACCCCAAACTATTTTGGACGAACTTCAAGTGAGCAAGATGAAAACTGAAAACAATATTACAGCGGACCAGTGGCTTGATTATGCAAGGAAACTCTATGAGAGGAATCCTAAGGTTGAACCCCTGCTCCCTTAGTCAACATCGCCACCATTACTACGCTTTTCACCGTGCAAGAGATTGAGGTGGGTATTAAGAATTTGGGTGTTGGAAAAGCCAAAGATTTAGTAGAACTTCAAGATGAATATCTAAACTGGGGTTCAAAAACTCTTGCAGCTCACATTACATGAATCTTCAACAACATCATTCAGTAGGGATTCCCTACAGATTGGACAACTAGCCTAGCAATTCCTCTTTTCAAGAGCGAAGATTTCAACGATCCCTCCAATTATAGGACCATAATGATAAACCCCTTGTTTGCAAAGCTATTTGGAAGCATGCTAGAAAATAGAATTACCAAGTGGGTGGAAGAAAGGGAAAAGCGTGCTAAAGGGCAAGTAGGTTTTAGACCTAAACATTCCATGATGGACCATGGTATTACTTTACGGCACATCATTGAAAAAGTGTGGGAGGAAAAAGAGGAAGCCTTTTGTTGCTTTGTTGATTTCAAAAAAGCTTTTGACACGGTTCCCAGGGATAAGCTATGGCACAGAATGGAGGAACTTGGGGTTCCTATACATCTTAAAGAAACTGTTCACAGGCTATATGAGGAGGTCAAATTCAAAATTAGAACATCAGATGGTATCTACGGAAGTTTCATAAGTGATATCGAGGTCAAGCGAGGGTGCCCATTATCCCCTACCCTTTTTTGCTTATATATTGACAAACTTGAAGAGTGGTTAAACTTAGAGGGCGGGGATGATGTCCTCGTGGGAGAGTATGTGATAAGGCTTCTTTTGTATGCATATGACCTTATTTTGATTGCTAAGTCTTCTCTTGGCTTGCAAGAGCACTTGATTTCCCTTGAGCACTTTTGTAGAACAATTGGGATGCAAGTACATACTAGCAAGACAAAAGTGGTAGTTTTCTCTAGCAAAAGAAAACATAAACAACATAAGTTCTACTTTTATGACAATACTCTTGAATTAGTGGAAGATTACAAGTACCTCAGAATCGACTTCAACAAAAGTTTGAGTCGGGAAGGCTGCAGGGAAAAAAGAACTCTGGGTGGTTGGAAAGTGTTTTATGCTTTCCAAAATAGGTGCAAAGAGGCAGAGTTATGGGACTGTAAAACTATGCAAACCCTTTTTGGGCTCTTAGTGATCCCGACTGTTCTCTATGGTTGTGAAGTTTGGGCCCGCAGTACCTCTGACTTACAGTGGAAGCAAATAGAAAAGATTAAAAAACACATGATCACAAGCAAGTTCAAAATTATGAGTTCAGTGCCATACGAGATCATGCCAAGTGAAATGGGGGTGGCTTCTATTGAAGCAATCACTATGGTGAGACTCATAAGATATCTAAAAAGAGTTGAGCAAATAGAAGAAGGTAGATGGCTTAAGGTTGTCTTCAATGACATATTGTGCAAAAGAAAGAAGACTTGGATGCGGAAAATATTAAATAGCTTAGCAAGTGGGATATGTGCTTGAGCACGTGCCCTATGAATAGTAAAGAAATAAAGACTTTTGTTATTAATAAGTTCCACAAGCAAACTTGGGATAAAGAGCTAGGGAGAAAGAGAAATTCTTATATTGAAGAGTTTAACCCTACCTACAATCAGCATCAAAAGGCATACATAGGGGCCAATATACCTCGGAAATACCAAATTCTCATTGCTCAATTATGAACTAATTCCCATCAACTCCATTGTGAGACCGGGTGCTAGAAAAGGCCAAAAGAAGCTTGGGTAGAAAGAGTGTGTATTTTTTGCACCGTTGGTAAGGTGGAGACATAAAACATTTCATTTTAGAGTGTGAAGCCTTTAAGGGCAATAGGGACAGGTACACAAATGTCTTGACGCATAAATCTTGGGATGATTTATTTAATGAGGGGACTGTGGAAAAATTGGGGGCGCTCATCATCAAGTTGAACAGAAAAATGATTGAATTGCAAAAAACAACGTGTGAGTTGGTCTATCCCATAGGCTATTCTTAGCCTCACGGACGTTAAAATATTTCCTTCCTTCCTTCCTATAAGCAATGTTTATTTGGCCATCATGCGTTACATCCACCTTGAGACCCCTCTCCTCCATTGGAACATGGAACATGCCTTCTTTAATCAATGGAAAACAGGATATTTCCCCCATGTGCCATACAAATAAGAGAAACCATACAAATGAGGGAGAATGGATAGACGTATTGCTAGAGCGAGTTGAAAGAGCTATAGTCCAAGTTTCAACGCAATGAGGCTAAGGCTTTCACTGTGAAACCCTAGAGCTAGGGACAGTGAAGGGATTCTTCTGCAGTGGGTTACATGGAACAACAACTTAAATAAATTTTTTGTTAACACCACCTACCCAAAAACTGAAAGTCTACATAAAAAAAACCCTAATACATATGATGTTTGCATCTCTATGTTTGCACATATGATACTTGTCGCATATCTGCTTTAACTTTGTAATTTGAATATGAAATCTTACAGACTGATTAAATTAATAAGTAAGCAAGAGCTGACAGTAGTCCATCCATGAAACTTAGTCATAGACTAATCAAGCATCTAAACTGATTAAGGCTTCTTTCTTGTTCAAAGAATGCAAACTACTTTGTAGATATGATACTCATGTATCTATGTTCACCTTTTCCATTGTAACAAATAAATACATTGGAGCTATGTTTCCGCCATACAAAATTGTAAAGTTTAAATTATGAGTTAGCCAACCAATCAAGAGCTAATGGCCTTGGCTGCAGCTAGCACTAATTGTCCAGGGATAAATCCCCCAGGCAACAACTCTTGTCCAGGTAGCATTGATGCAGCCGACAACAAGAGCTAGTGTAATAAGGTGTTAAAAAGCATCTTACATGGCTAAAGGAGACGACACCAAATAATATTGCTCCTACAGGTAAACCCCTGCTCGTCTAAGAAAGAAAAACCAATAGGATAAGTGTTTAGAGAGTAATCCAAAGTTTAAAAAAGGAAGACACAAACAAAGCATCAATAAGGCACTATTTTCTAAAATAAAAATAAATGGTAAGTTCCTATTTTGGATAAGCTTAGCGCATGAAGCTTACTAAGGAAGGTAAAACATAATTGTCCAAGTAATACTAGTACTGGTGATAGGGAGGACTCTGCTCATTTGGTTCAAGGAGAGAGCGGTTCACAGCCTGGTGGTGGTGCGGGGTCATACAAAAGAAGTAAAAAAACAGGGTGCTTTAAACATAAAGTGGGCCAAATAAAGCTTGTTTTTGGGTGATGACATAAAAATGAATGAGGTCGTTGCGATGACCTTTTTACTTTAGTTTTTTTTTAACTATGGGAACAACAATCTCTCAAGAGTATATTCAACAGTTTGCAAGTAAGACATACCAAGACTTTAGTGGGTCGTTTTTTGGTAAACAAATAGCAAAGATTAATTCAGCTGACTGCCGAGCCTTCCAAGTCTTATCTCCGAATTTTTATTGTTAAAGCACCCAACTGGAGTCCTTTGGTAAGTCCATAAATGATTTAGCTCTACTAAATTGGTAATTTACTTATTTAAAGGATTTGGGGTTAAATGGGTTTTTGGGCTTGTCTTACATAAATAAGGGTTGGGTGATAGGAATCTAGGGATAGACAATTTTGGAGGAAGGGTTTTATCAGGTGTTTCCTTAAGCTCTAAATTAAAGTCTATTGGGAATCCCAATAGAGTTAAAGGACTCACCTAAGACGAATCCTTGTGGTACCCTAGCAGATGTATCTGAAGCCCCCTCTAAGGATGGATTGGGGATAAGGAGGAACCCAGACATAATATGAGAACTAGGGTTTTTTCTGCCTGTGTAGGAGGGAAGTCAGATGGGGGATTGGGTATGTACAATGGAAGAGTAAGGAAAGTTGTGGGTAGAGGTCTAAAAAGATAATATTCATCTTGCACAGGAAGGGACAACTATTGAAGTTTAGTTCGAGAAACAATCTCCCTTTAATGGGTTCATAGAGAAAGATTCACCCCATGCAAGGTTACCTTATGATATGTCTTCTCTCATTGAATTGGAGGTGGTTTTCCATCTCTTCAAAGTTGGCCCTTAAGATATTAGTGGGTGTTAAGAAGCCTGATATTATGTGTTGCAGGAATCTATGAGTGAGGGTAGCAATATTGTGGCTGGGTTCAGGGAAAATGTTCGTGAGTTGGGAATTGACCTTTATAGATGCTAGAGGGAATTCTGGTGGGTTAGTCATTGGGTGGAGATCTAGGGTTTTAAACTTCACTAATGTATTTGCTTTTCCTTCAAATATGGGCTATTACTATTATCCCAGGAGCTGGGAATGGAGATTACAATTTTCAATATGTATAGGATTTATAATGATAGGTAAATTTTATGGAGATTACAATTTTCAATATGTATGGGCTTTATAATAATAGGTAAATTTTATGGGAAAGGGTTTTAAATATGGAAGTATTGAGGTAGGATAGGGTTATTGATGGGATGGTTTCAATTTATCATTGGGGAGGACTTAAGTTTGGGGACATAATGCTCAGGTGGATTCTTTGAATGACTTATTTCTCCGTAAACTGTGGAATTTATCATTGGGGGGGGATTAAGTTTGGGGACATAATGCTCAGGGGATTCTTTGACTGGTTTATTTCTCTGTAAACTATGGAATTCATCATTGGGTAGGGCTTAAGTTTGGGGACATAATGCTCAAGTGGATTCTTTGATTGACTTATTTCTCCGTAAACTGGAGGAGGTGGGGCTTATAGATGTGGCTCCGGTGAAACTTATCCCTACTTGGAATAAAAAAATCTTGGTGAGGGAAGGGTTGCGAAGAGATTAGATATATTTTTCATTGCTAAACATTTTACAAATGAACATTTGAGGATCAGACAGTGCATTGGGTGGGGAGGATATACTCTTACCATTTTACAGTTTTATTTCAATCTAGAACTAGTGGAAAAAATCCTCTAGAAGTCCCTTCAAATTATATCCTGCATGGTTGCAGGAGGAGGGGTTTTTGGAATTTAGTGAAGGAGCACTGGTTGACTAAGTTTGTCAAGGATCCTAATATGGTCAAGGTCCTTCTCCCTCTACTTGTTTTTGTTGTTGCCAACTCCACTCTATGTAAAGAGCCAACGTAACTTGTGAATGGTTGTGAAAACTACGATTGAATGGGCAACGCCAATGCTAGTTCATGCTTCTACCCCTCTACCTACACCAATTTTATACTGGGAACTGGTTAATGCTTCTACTAAATGTGTGTGGGCGGATTGATTTTTTGAGACACCCATGTGGGATTCTACGAGTTAATGACTCAGATTAATGCACCTTCAAATGAGGGCTAAGGGACCTATATGCCCCGGTCTCTGGGCAACCCGCTCAGAGCTCAACCTAATCGTGCGGCAATGTTGGAATTTGACAGAAAAAATGACCGTCATGGGGCATTTTGACCCTCAAATACGGTTAAAAATTTAAGTAGACCGTTTATTTTGAAGAGTAAATTTATTATCTAAAAGTTTTTTTGAAGGGCAATAAAATTTTCAAAACGTCATTATATTACTATTACTTTTGAAAAGCAACAAAATTACTAAAACTTTATTATAAATTACTAATTTACTACTAGTAAATTAGTAATATCAATACTTTTATCTTATTATTATATAAAATTATACTTTCCAAATTCCATACTTTTCTATTTTGTAGGTTTTCTTGATTTTTTTTTAAAGCAACAAAAAGTCATTTAACAATGATTTTTCTATTTATTTTTTATTTTTTTACTACTTATGCTCAATTAAATGATTTTAAAGTTGGAATTTGAACTTGGAAGGCTCGAGTTGGAGCCTAGAAACCCTTGGACTTTGGAGTTGGAGAGTGGACAGTGGAGTCTAGACTTTGGACACACGGTCTTGGAAAGCATTATCAAGATTCAAAGGTACTCCGTATAGAATTTTTTTAGTTTAAAATGAAAGATCTATTAATTTATTTAAAAATATATTGATTTGTTTAAAATCTATTGTGATTTTCTCTATATTTTCTGTAATGTATGTATGTATATATATATAAACTCAATACTAAGAGTCGATAGTACATTGTTGAGAATCAAAAGACATACATTAACAACCTATATGAGTTAACAAAAATCAAAATGGTTGAGAATCTCACCATTATTGATTTTGGATCAGGGGTTTTTTGCCACGATAGCGATTGGGGGCATAGTTTTAAAGCTCTTATTATCTGGGTCATTATCAAAAACTTACCAAGTTACATATTTTTTTTTCATGAACTTCGCATAAAAAAAAGAGGATAGACACGTTTTTATAGTTTGCAAAAATGATGGATTCTGGTATTTTTTTAGTTTTTAGAAAAAATGGGTATTTCTAGATAATTTGTTTTTGAAAATGTAATATTTAAAGATCTGAATTCGAATTTGAACCTGTTGATGTCGATCTGTAGTCGTAGTTTTCTTAACTATGGAAATGTTGGTTATGGCCTTGTCTTTTCCGTTATGTGTTGGAATAGAGTTAACCTGCCAGTTCATATGGGGACGATCTGTACATATATTCCTTTTAAACTTTCAAATCTGTTGATGGTGGATAAAGAAAAAGGGACGATTTACCCTGAGGCGATTTTCCCATATTTTTTTAGTTGTTGACAGCCGATGGAAAGATGCGATTTGCCCACTTTTGCATTGTGGGGATGAGGCCATTGTTTTTGCCTTTCAAAATACGTGCAGAAATAATATTCCAACACTGTCCAAATCAAGGAACATCTTGATAACTAGGAGGATTAAATCCCAAACTACATGAAAAAGATGTCTTCGAGCTCTTTACTTATTCAAGAATACAATTACAATGAAGATGATAAACAACTAGTAAGGAAATTAAAAAAAGAATAAACAACCATTAGTTAAAACAATAGTATGTGTAGTCTATAAAGAAACACAGAAGTTGTGTTTTTTTGGATCAATTTAGTACGATATATGATTTATTTAAATTTTCACCTTGAATTGAGATTATTGAAGGATAATTTTTTTATCCAATCTTCATTATTGAAGGGTAAAATGTTTAGCAAACCTTCACTTTTGAAGGGTAAAATTTTAAACCGACAATATAAAATATCAAAACGTTAAACAAATATATTTTAACGAGTAAAATAAAAACCAAATTCCAACACTGGATTCGTGCCCTATACACCTGCCTTCCTTTCTATTTTTATGGTTCCCTGGTGAGCCAAATCTGCCCGACTAAAAATGACTGCATGAACTGAAAATAAAATATCAGAATATGAAGCTTACGCCTACTAAGCTGAAGGTGTACAACATGCTGCACATGGACGATAACCAAAATGCATTTAAGTCAGCGGATCACAACAAATAATATATAGAAGGTGTAATGCATAAATTAATTGAGTGACTATAGAGTGGATGGGTATCACATCATCACATATGGAGATGGATTGGTAGCATGACATAATTACTTCTGGAAATGTATTGGTGGAAGTGGAGATAATGACTTTAGGAGTGACATGATTACCTCTGGAGATGTATTATAATAACTTCATTGTGGAGGTGTAATGTGGCACTATGTATTAGTAACTTTGGAGACAAGACTTATGTAGATAATTACTATTAAAGTGAGAGTTATGGAGATAATAACTTATAGAGTCATGGAGATTATTCTTAAGGGATAGCTCAATTGGTAAGACATGCGTACACTCTCTTGGTTCGGGGGAGGTTATGGGTTTGAGCCTTGAGTCTTCTGGGGTCAGGCTTTTTGCTAGGATGGCCAGCGGTTTACCACCTCTACCATCTATGAGAATGTATTGCTAGGTTTTACATACATATTTCCATGTGAAAAAAGAGTCATGGATATTATCATTATCACTTCTGGAGTCACATCATCGCTTCATGATGGAAGTAATTAACAATATTATAAAAAAGATTAAACTTAAGTAATTTTTTTATAAGATTTTCATTTTTATAGTATAGAAACAATAATTTGTGTAATGATATAAGACTTGTTTCATTATTAATCTCGAGAGTTAGTTTAAGTATTCATAAGCCAAATGAGAGATCTAATTCCAAAGTGAGGAGATCATGAAATCAAATCTCTTGATCTCCTCAATGTTAGGTGCTGTGAACTTAGATCCTTTGATGTTTTTTTGTCTTTTAAAGCAAATATCATGATAATAAAAAACAACAAACATATATATTTGAGGAGGTCAGAGATGAAGATGTGAAATAACATATATAAATATTGATTCTTTATTGTTTTAGTCATTAACCCAAACCCTAGGTAACGATTAACTTAAGGTGATAAAGCACATCCCAACTAGTCGAAGAAAATGTGTTGAGATAAAATAATAAAAACCATTGCTAACATAAAAGATTAAAATAAAGGAAATAATGGCTTTATTCTATGGATGACAAGTTTTCAAGTATTACTAAGTTTACATCCTTCATTCTCGTTTAAGGTATTGGTAAGTTTTTCAATTTCAAGTGCTTCCTTAAAACAATGTCATTGTAGATAAGGTGATAAAATTTTGATACAACTTTGGTTTCTTTGATATGTATACAATGCATAGTATTTCATGAGTGCTCTTTGAGTATTGACTTTTGGACACAATTATGGTTGATATATGCACAATGTTATTTTAACCTAGATTGAATTGAGCATTTGGTTTCCCTATTGTAAGCTCTCCCACATGAACACGCAATCAAGTAAACTTATTTCTTCTACATAGGATTGATTGAATCCTTATCGATACCCAACATTCCTCTTAATGTACTGGGAAGGGCAAACAAAACCTTAATATTATTTTTCCTTAGAATTTTTGCAAGGTTTACAATTGCCCCTTTGATATAAGGCAAAGTGATTCTATGGCCAATGGTATAATTTTCATCTTGATTGTGATGTCTTCATCTGTTTCTTGTTTTGTGGATGTTTTTCCTTATTTAGTTCTCACATTATCTATATTTATTGAACACATCAAGGATATATTTATTTTTTTGGTTTAGATGTTCTTCATTGGAAACCTTATTTGTTCAACTTTTTTTTTCAGAAGGAAAAAAGCCTGACCTTGTTATTCAATTGATGAATCAAAGGGCATCTGAAATGCTTCCCCTATCAATAGGGCTACAATCATTCAATACAAAGTGATGAAATCTATTTACAGCTAGTAGCCTGAAACAATCTCAGGCACTGTTGAGAAAGCAATGGGGAAGGATAATGAAACACACATCAAAAGGACTAAAGAGAGCCATGGCATCATGAAGACACACAATCGATACCTGTCCCACCAGTCATACAAATTGAGAACACAAGAAGTGCAGAGCTGCAATCAAAAGGGTGCAAAAAAAGGGAGCAAAGCTCCTGCACGCCTTATTTGTTCAAGTTATAAGAGTGTTGATGACACCAATCTTTATGTAAGACAATGGTGGGATTTAGCATGTATATATATCCATGTGTGTTTGTTTTGATAAACTTGATGAGATAAATAGCCC
>LPNX010356583.1:269997-297607 GCA_001517045.1 Pseudotsuga menziesii | reverse complement strand
TATATAATTTGTTAATGTAAAAATGAAATGTACTGAAAATAATTATGTAGATGTAAAAAATAATTGATATGTATTGTCAAATGTAGTATGTTAAATTGCTTAGGTTTTTTAATTGGTTGAGAAAATAATTTTGGTAATAATTTTTCATAATGTCCCTACATCATTCTTCAAGATGGAGGTGTACTCCACCACGACATCCCTTAAAAAATGTTGGTCTATTGCATTTGAAAACTATAAGGCTTGGATTCTATAATGCTACTCATCAATTCCATGGAGTTTGGAAACTTCCTTGAAGGACTACTCTCCTTGAATGCGCTCCTTGGATCCTCAAATTTCTCCTGATCATCCCTCAATGTATGATTAAACCATCGAAGTCTCCTAATAGAACGGGTAGGATATAGTGGCTCCTCCTCCACGTCTGAAGGTTGTTGCTTTAAATTGGAAGTCACTAGAGACCCTATCTCAACCTTTGGAGGTTCCCGCTCCTCATCATTTATCATTGAAATAGGCTTATGAGACTTCTAGGATACAAAGTCTTCCTCAAAATTTACATCCTATTACAATTTTCTTTCTTTTCGCTAGGATAAAGACCTTATAGAACTTTGAAGTCTCGCTATAAGCAATAAACACACCCTTATTGTTGGAGAGATACAACTTAGTCCTTTTTTATATTGTTGTATGACTATAAACTAGAAAATAAAAGATGCATAATAGACTCACCTCTAGCTTCAGACCAGCAAATGCCTCCTTTGGTGTATTGTCGTCCAAAATATTATTTATTTACTTCTTCTCATAGAAACTTTAGAAAATCCTAGAGATGAATCATGGCCTTAGCAACCCCTATGATGGATTGGTTATTCCACTCCACAACCACATTTTTCTATGGGTTGTATGGAACAATCAACTCCCTCTTAAGTCCTGCGTCCTTGCAAAACCATCAAACTCCTTTGGTGTATACTCATCCCCATTATCCAATCTCAAAATTTTGATCTTCTTCACTTTCTAGTCGTTTACTAGGGTTTTGAATCTCAAAACCCGCTAAAGACCTCATCCATTTCTTTAGGAAGTAGATTCAAGTTTTGCAAGGGAACACATCAATGAAGGAAACATAGTAAATGCTTCCTAGGATTGACCCTACTAACATTGTGTTAAACTAGTAGCAACAAGGAAGGTCTTCCTGCATGCATGTGTTCTTGCATGCAGAAGACTTAAATTAGGAAACTAGTTGTATTTAATTTACATTTCTTAAGTTTACTTTGGAAAATAAATTAAAGTGATCTAAATTAACTTTAGTGAACCACTAGTTAAAGTGAAAGTGAAATTAGGGTTTTTCCTTTACCACTAGTTAAAGTGAAAGTGAAATTAGGGTTTTAGCTTTACCTAAAGTTATAAAAGAGAGATCAATTGGTGGAGAGAACACACACACTTGTATTCCGAGAGAGACAGGATACAGACAAGGAGAGAAAGTCAGACATAGGATTTAGCTGAGAAGACGGAGGAGCGAGCAACAGGATCATCGAGCTTCGTACAGCTGGGTCGTACACTCACATAGGAGGGTGTTGAGGTTTAGCTGGGATTTTCCCAGTGATTCTGCCAGGTACTGCATTCGCCAAGTTTGGGTTAATTTGCAGTGATTGTAAAAGTTCCATATTTTCTCATAATAAAATCTATATCTGACTGCTTCACCGGTTTTCCCATCTTGGGTTCTTTCAGGGGTTTCCATACCCAACATAATAGTGTCAATATTGTGATTTATTTCTCAGTTTTATATTTCGTTGCAAACAGTAAAAGATATTCATGTGTGGTTATCAGTTGATATTTTGCATGCACTGTTTATCCCTAGTTGAATATTAAAGGAAAATTTACATGGTATTAGAGCTCTGGTGAGCTAAAGTTGAGAGATTTGCAGCAGCAGTGATAGATCAGGGGCAGATCTATAGGAAGACACAAACCTAGACTTCCATATATAGGGTTTGATAGGTACACTTCACTATGGTCGTGCAGTTGAGAGTTGAGGATAGACTCTAGGGTGCTCAGAACTTTCTTACATGGAAAGAAAGGATCACAAGGATCTTGGATGTCAGTGATGCAGAGGAGCACATTGACTCCACGAAGGTTGCACCCATAGATCCGACAGATCTAGCAGCTTGGAAGAAGATTGATTCCAGATCCATGCTGATTATCATGGATGGAGTGAAGGACCATATATTCCCTCACCTTTCTAGTAAGAAGACCGCATTAGAAATGTGGAAGGCTTTGGAGAGTCTATACCAGAGCAAGAACGAGAACCGGAGGATGGTGTTGCAAGAGAGGATGCACAACACTAAGATGACCAAGGGAGAAGGAGTGGTTCCTTATCTCATGAGGCTCACACAGATCAGGGATGAGATTGGAGTTGTTGGCTCTAAGACAGATGACGAGAAGCTAGTTCGAATAGCCCTCAATGGCTTCTCTAAGCGATGGGACACCTTTGTCAAAGGTGTTGTGGATAGGGAGAATCTCCCTGATTAGCAGAGACTATGGGATGACTTTGTGCAGGAGGAGACCCACATGGGTCAAGGATCAGGCTCATCCAGCAGTGCCCCATAGATTGTGGATGAGGAGGCTCTAGCCCTAATAGGGAAGAGCAGGGGGAAGGAAAAGAGGAAGAAGGATGGTAAGAAGAACCTTGATGTGTCAAAGTTTAAGTGTTTTATCTTCTACAAGCAGGGGAACTTTGCCTCCCAGTTCCCAGACATGAAGAAGAAGAGTAACACTCAGATGGTTAGATCTGCAGAGGTGGATGAGTTCAGTAGAAACTTCAATGAGGACTTTTGCTTGATAGCTTGCATGGCAAGCACCACAGGGGGAAACATATGGTACATTGACAGTGGAGCATCTAGTCACATGAGGGTGGAACAGGGATCCACGTTGAGCTGGGTGATGATGCGTGGTATCAGGCGCAGGGAGTTGGCATTGTTTCATTTGAGAGGGAGTTCGGAAAACCCGTCAGTTTTGCTGATGTGTTATATGTTCCAGGACTGACCAAGAACCTTATATCAGTGTCCACTCTAGAGGACAAGGAATATCAAGTGAAGTTCTGTGACCATAGATTGTATATCAGGCCTAAGGGGTCATATAGGAGCTTGGATTGAGTGATTGGCAGAAGGAGTGGGAAAGTGTACAGATTACACTTTGAGCCTCCAAAGGTTCTAGTTATCAGCAGCAACAGCAGTCAGGGTGAGTTGTGGCATAGGAGGATGGCACACTTACACCATGGAGCACTGAAGCATTTGAGATAGGTAGTCATTGGAGTTCCTCAGGTACAGGAGGAAAAGCATAACCACTACAAGGGTTGTGCTTTGGGGAAGAACATTAGGAAGCCTTTCCCACAGAGTGAGCATAAGTCTAAGGAGACCTTGGACTTGGTGCATTCGTATGTATGCATACCTATGACTGTCCATTCGTTTAGTGGTTACAGTTATTGCGTAACCTTCATTGATGACTATTCCAGGAAAACTTGGATCTATTTTCTAAAGGCCAAGTCATAGGTCTTTGTGAGGTTCTGAGAGTTCAAGACTCTTGTGGAGAACCAAACATGAAAGAATATTCGAGTGTTGAGGACAGAAAACGGGGGTGAGTACACTTCCAATGAGTTCATGGAGTATTGTTCAGCTGAGGGGATCAAGAAGGAGCACACTGTGCCCCATAACCCACAACAGAATGGAGTTATCGAGTAGAAGAACAGGACTATGGTTGGAGCAGCCAAGGCCATGCCATTTGATCAAGGATTACCACTATTACTTTGGGATGAGGCATACAAGATTGTAGTACACATTCAAAACAGGTGTCCCCACACAACCTTGGGGAGAAAGACACCAGAGGAGGTCTTCACAGGCACTAGGCCATATGTGAGTCACATTCGCATATTTGGCAGTGTCTGCTATTGTCATGTTCATGTTGACAATAGGATTTAGCTAGACCCTCCTGGAGAGAAGGGGTTTCTTGTTGGCTATAGCGGTATTTCGAAGGCATATAGAGTTTACAGTCCTGCTCGCAGGAGGATCATCATGAGCGGGGATGTCCAGTTCGATGAAGATAGGGCCTTGTGGATATCTCTAGACTTACCAGTAGAGAAGCAGCTAGCACAGGAGTTAGGAGTCAAGTTGGAGGAGCCAGATGAATAGGTACATGTACAGACACATAGCATAGGTTCTAGTGGTCATAGGGAGTCAGGTGGATAGGATCCTTTAGTCATTGACTTGAAAGATGAGCTGCAGCAAAAGACGGATATCCAACAATTGCAATAGGTTGACACTAGGCCAAGGTCTGAGTGGTTTATATACACAGTGCAGGATTCCAAGTAGGTAGATACTCCACAGACATCTTTTAGATGGAGTGTACCACTAGAGAGGCTTAGTTATATGGCACTGATGACAGAGTTGATTAAATATGAACCTTCCAGCTTCGAGGAGGCGGCACAACATGATGTGTGGAAGGAAGCTTTGGTTGAGGAGTATGACTCCATTATGAAAAACCAGGTATGGGAGGTTGTGTCAAGGCCACAAGGGAAAAAGGTGCTGGGATCCAAATGGATCTATAAGGTGAAGCATGTAGAAGACATAAGCATGGAGAAGTACAAGGCGTGCTTCATGGAAAAGGGGTTTTCACAGAAGGAGGGTATTGATTATGAGGAGACCTTCACCCCTGTTGCCAGGTATTCTTCCATTTGGACCATTATCTCACTAGCAACTGAGATGGGTTGGCGTGTCCATTAGATGGACGTCGAGACTACCTTCCTCAACAGAGTGATAGAGGAGGAGGTGTATATTGAGAAGCCAGAGGGTTTTGATGTGGAGAACAGGGAGACACATGTATGTATACTGCATCGAGCTCTTTACGGGCTCAAGCATGCACCTCGAGCATGGTACTCAAGGATTGACAGCTATCTACGGGAGATGGGATTTCAGTGGAGTGAGGATGACCACAACCTGTACTTCTTGACAGGTGAGGTGCCTCTCATACTGGTCTTATATGTGGATGATCTCTTTTTGACAAGAGATGAGAGGCTAACTAGAGACTGTAAGTCCAACCTTGCAATAGAGTTTGAGATGAAAGACCTTGGGCTGATGCATTACTTTTTGGGCTTGGAGGTTTGGCAAAGAGATGGATGCTTCTTCATCGGATAGGGGAAGTATGCAGTAGAGATCCTGAAGAGATTCAGGATGGAGGACTGCAATCCTATGGCCATACCTCTAGTTTCCAACTGGAGGAATATTGATGCATTAGGATCAGACGGATTTGATCCTACCTTGTATCGTCAGCTTATCGGATCGCTTATGTATCTGGTCAACACTTGACCAGACATCAGCTTTGCAGCTAACTCTTTGAGTCAGTTCATGGTGGACACTCAGAGAGTGCATTGGACGACTACGAAGCACATACTTTGCTACATCAGAGGTACAGTGGAGTATGGATTGGTTAATGAGTACATGGGGAGTGCATAGTTAGTAGGTTTCACAGATGTTGACTGGGAAGGATGTGTAGAGGACCGGAAGAGTACTTTAGGTTGCTATTTTAGCATTGGATCAGGGGTTGTCTCTTGGTTCAGCAGGAAGAGGAATTCAGTTACATTGAGCTCGGCAGAGGCTGAGTACATGGCAGCCAAAATGGCTGCTTGTGAGGGTATGTGGCTGAGGAAGTTACTTGTAGGGTTTTTTGAGTGTGAGCTACAGGCTACAGTAGTTCACTGTGACAATCAGAGTGGCATCAGGCTATCTAAGAATCTAGTGTTCCATGACCGGAGCAAACACATAGACATCAGATACCACTTCTTGAGAGATTGTGTTTAGAGGGGAACCATTCGGTTGGAGTACATACAGATAGATGAGAAGGTGGCGGACATTTTCACCAAAGCACTTTGTAGACAAAGTTTTGTGAATTTTAGGGATAAGTTGGGGTTGCTACCGAATCCCTTCCTCGTTGAGAGGGAGTGTTAAACTAGTAGCAACAAGGAAGGTCTTCCTGCATGCATGTGTTCTTGCATGCAGAAGACTTAAATTAGGAAACTAGTTGTATTTAATTTACTTTTCCTAAGTTTACTTTGGAAAATAAATTAAAGTGATCTAAATTAACTTTAGTGAACCACTAGTTAAAGTGAAAGTGAAATTAGGGTTTTCGCTTTACCAATAGTTAAAGTGAAAGTGAAATTAGGGTTTTCGCTTTACCTGAAGTTATAAAAGAGAGATCAATTGGTGGAGAGAACACACACACTTGTATTCCGAGAGAGACAGGATACAGACAAGGAGAGAAAGTCAGACAAAGGATTTAACTAAGAAGACAGAAGAGCGAGCAGCAGGATCATCGAGCTTCGTACAACTGGGCCGTACACTCACACAGGAGGGTGTTGAGGTTTAGCTGGGATTTTCCCAATGATTATGCCAGGTACTAGAATCGCCAGGTTTGGGTGAATTTGCAATGATTATAAAAGTTCCATATTTTCTCATAATAAAATCTATATCTAACCGCTGCACCGATTTTTCCATCTTGGGTTTTTCTAGGGGTTTCCATACCTAAAATAATAGTGTCAATATTGTGATGTGATGTTGTGATTTATTTCTCAGTTTTATATTCTGGTCTATACTGTAAAATACATTCATGTGTGGCTATCAGTTGATATTTTGCATGCACTGTTTAGCCCTAGTTGAGTATTAAAGGAAAATTTACACATTGGACCACATACATTTGAATGTACTAGGTATAGAATTCCATTAGACTTATGGTCATTTCTCATGAAAGAAACCTTGGCATTCTTGCTAAGAACTCACCCTCTACATAGTCCATGTTTGTCAATGTAAAAATTTGGAAGACATGTGACTAGTATATCCCTTAGAATAGGCAGTGCACTATGATGCAAGTGCCCCATCCTCTTGTTCCATAACTCTCACAAGGTGTCCATGTTATGGACTAGATATTGAATAGGTTCACCCTAGAACCTATATAAGTTTCATTATCTAAACCCGATCACTTGATTTGATTATAGGATATATTCCTTCCATTTGATAAGGGAATACTAGTTCTTGAACTCTACTACAAAGCCCATATATTCCATAAATAAAACTGAAAGTAAATTCTTCATGAGACCTAAAACACACAACAAACTATCAAAGTCTAAAGAGTTACCTAATTGGAGTCGAAAATGAATGGTACCAACTCCTGCTAATGGATACTTGGCATATCACCAAGCTTGACTTCAAATCCTACGACATGCTCTTTTATAATTGAAAATAGATATGTGGTTTATGTCATATATGTATATTCTCTATTTTCCACATATCAATCATTGCTCATAATTATATTGATAGAAAAGAAAGATACCATCGATAAATCCTCCTTGAATTTGGAGGAAAACTTGTTCATTTGAGTTTTAGTTGGGGTTGCTACTTAATTTTTTTATTGTTTCCCTTTACCCTTCTTCTATGAACACTATGATGCATAATAGTTGTGCTTATAACATATGAAGCACTCGATTTTACTCAAGTCCTTCTTCTCTAGTTGTGAGATTGCTTTTCACTCTTTACCTCACCCTCGTTGGGTCCTTTACCTGTGTCGTTGATTACTAAACCAAAATATAGGGCACAATCATGATCACCTATCTACTTGCTATCCTTTGAATCCATCCAAGTCTCCTCCCATATGCATTCATCCCACAATATTTTCCAGAAGGGAACATTCTCCCAAGTATAAACACCTTGGACAAATGTTTTCCGTTGAGATGGAAACCCATCAAGTGCTTGAGTCACTAGCTCTTTTTCTTCAACATCCTCCCCAATTGATGGAAATTATATCTCTTGAACATTATTTCGTATCATAATAAGGAATGACACTACCTCATTTCTATAAATTAATGTCGTGTATTTTAAAGGTTTATAGTGTTTTTTACATGAAATTTGTTAACATGTGGACAATCTATTGGATTGTGTTAATGTACTTTTGTGATTTTATAGATATAATTTTTGATACGTCAAAATAATTTACCCTTTAAGTTGTTATGACTGACAACTATTTAGGGGATGAAGAGGAGGCACAACTCCAAAAATTGAAACTAAAAAAGGGAAAGTAAGATGCATAGTTTATTTCATTAGAGCCTCCATTTAAAATATCACCATTTTATTCACTATATATATATATATATATATATATATATAAGAAGAAAAACAAGAGATGAATGCAGCTTAGTCCCTGCCTTTTAGGTCAAAATATTATAAGAGAAAAAAATTATTCAACACAATTTACAGTAAGACATACATGCCCAAAAAAGTGAAACATACATTCCCAAAAAATGACTAAGAAAAGTAAAGTGTGCTTTATTTTCTTGAATAATAGCACATGCTTGTTATTCATGTACAAATTTTTTTAATCTAAAATATGGCTTCATCGTTATTAAGTATCCATGTTTTCTTTGTCGCTTGGAAAGTCTATACCTATCCCTTATGGTCATGCTGCTAAAAGCATACACATATATATTGGAAAAATAAATAGTGAGGACTTCTTAGAAGGGAGTGAAGATTAGGATTCCAAATACCTATAATTTATCTTTTGAAATTCTCTTATTTTCGTGTTTTTGTTGATAAAATATATTCATGCCTTGATTGGTCAAGCTAGAAAATATTAACAAGAACTAAGTTGCATTGAATTTCAAAACATCTAGAAAATTTTCGCAAATCTCCAAACAATTGAGAATTGGAACACGAAAAAAAAAAAATCTACACAATCAATAACTTCTATTATTTTCATGTGTCTCCATACACTGGTTTTATAAACATTATTATGAAAATTTGTGTTTTATCAAAACATTATTCTAGTATACAAAGACTCTTTCCACTTTGGATAAGAACTCAATACTAGTAGAGGACTGAAAAGTCTTCTTAGCTACAATGTCTTCAACCTATCCTTCCATGAGTTCATCCTCATTGAACATTATTACAATAACAATGATTTCAAATTAAGAAATATACAATCTCTTCTTGGATGAAGGAAAAAACAAATACATAAAGATTTACTCTTGTTGATATAATGTAATATCCTTCCTAGTGGCGCAGTAGGCTAACTCTAGAAAACGCAAGCTTGGATATTGGAGTTAAAAATGTGCTAGATTGGGGCAATGAGAAATCCTAGATTATTATTGTTGAGATGTGAGATTGGATGAAATACATACTTTTGTATAAGATGAGAATAGAATTTTGAGGCTTCCTTTCGATATATTGAATTCTTTCACAAAGATTATGAACTTGTCGATTTCCTCCAATATGTTGTATTGATATTTCATGAAAATCAAAATGTTGTTCAATTAACATCCACAATTTTCTCACTGAATCCTAATTAATTTTTAATAAATATTGATTTTCAATAATCACTTTGATTATAGTGAAAAAGGTCCTATAAATAAAGCAAGTTTCACATAGCATTAAAATAAAAAAATTAAACATAATCATTATAATTTTCTCGCTAATATATTTCATTCAACAAAAACCAAAATTATGTAGAAATTGATATTTGAACTTTTCTAAAATTGAAACAAGATCATAAAAAAACTCAACTATTTCTTTGCAAAGTTTTTCTTTAAACATATATAAACAAACAACATACTTAAACAAGCGTATATCATTATTATTAACATACATGTGCATACACCACTAAAATATTATACTATAATCTATCCCAAGGATAGATTATAGTATAATCTATCCTTGAAAATATATTTATAATTGAAAAACAATTACAAAACACATAAACAAATCTCTATACACAATACTCGATCCTTGTTATAAATGAGTTTGGATCTCTTTTGCACTTTTATAGGTTTATACACCAAGTAATATGCCTCTCGCACCACGATTAATAGTCCATTACCCTCAATAGTCCATGTGTGGGAATTTTCATATAATATTTTGATAAATATCTTAGGCTTATCCATGATGGAAGTCACTCGATTTCATTCTCACAATGAAAATAACGGCATCCATCTACTTCATATGAAGCAGGGCAGATTGGCTACATTTTTCAACAAAATACAAATTTTCATAGTCGTGGTATGGAAACAACATCCTAAGGATGATGATATAGCTTATTGGAGAGAAGCATTAACCTCAAGCCCTAAAAATATTTCCTCAAGCTCAAGTTCCATAGACATGCCCTCAAACCTTCACATATTACCTGTGTCGGTTAACTATCTCCTTCAAGGGTGATATGTATACCATCAATACATTATTTGTGCATCAAGAATGTTTGTAAAGGTTTGTCCAATTTCATAAGAGGACAATAATGGGTCTTGTGCCATAAAATCCACTTCTTAGGGTCAATAATTATGAATAACACCTATAAACTACAACACAAACCCTTTCTTGGGGTCTTTGGAATCAAGGTTAGATATAGATTCCACTAAGATATTTTGTACATCGATGATGGATTAAAGGGAATTGAACATTATCGAGAAAGGAAAACAAGGTCCTCAAGGATGTTGTTGAATTTCTCAAACTGAATAACCTTGAATGATTCCTCGTACCATCACATCAATAATTTTTAAGGGTTCTATGCAGGCCTTTGAGTGGGATACATGTGTCTTAGCTAAGTTTTGTCCACTGGAAATAGGTTTAAGCCATGCCACATGGTCAATGGGGTAAATAAGGGATTTAAGCCCTAATTGAACCTTCTTGTGCTTAAGTTCCATGAACAAACCCTAGGCACATCTACATGATCCCTTGATAGGCAGTATTTGCCTTACTAGTTGGATATGGGTTCCATTTAGATGTTTTGTGCACTATGGATGGGTATTGAGGCCTTAACCATAGTTGTGGTAGGGAAACAACATCATAAATATCTTGACATTGGTTGGTGGAGAGATAAAACATCATTAAGGATCGATAACTAGAGTTCCTTAGTCTCAAGATTCAAGAACACACGTTCTAAGACCTTTACACAAGAGTTTGGATGGTTTGCGGAGCCTTGGCCATCATCACAGATTGAAAACCAGTTTCTTAGGAACCTATTAAAGGTTAATGAGTAATAATATGAAAACGGATATTGATAAAATGTATCATGGACACACACATTTTTAATGCACGTGTGTTCCTACAAATTCAAAAATGTTTGGTAGTATTGCCTCTATTTATCTACATGAAGGTTGAGTTTTCTTCTTTGGTTTTAGCTTCGGAATGGTAAACCTATTGGTTTGGGTTGTATAAAGAGACTAAATCCATTTTCCTTGCTCCATAATCTTAAGGTTATTTTCAACCACTCTTAAATATGAACTATAAATTTATCTTACGAAACTGCACACATTTATACAGATTTGTCTACATATATATAATAAAAATTTCTTTCTATTTTTTATTATTATTTATTTGTACAAAATATCATATTTTTAAAATACATAAGTCAGGTATAAATTTTTAATTCCTTTCCCATTTGAAAACAAATTGTATGGTGCAGAAGTAGAGATGGAGACTACACAATGAAAAAAATAAAAAAATTGATTGCTTAAGTTAAGACTCTCAAAGTCATCTTCAATGGTTGACCTTGTTATTTCATGGCTTCATTGAATGTATTAATTTTAAACGAATATAAAATTAACATTAAAGAATATTGAAAAATAGTGGCACACGAGAACTGATTGTTATGCACAACTGTACAATTTTTTTTCAAGAAATTCCATCATTTTAATACTAAACCGTGTCTTCAACACGAGCATATGCATTATATTTTAGAGAAAAAATAACATAGCAATGTTAGAAGAAAGTGCATTTCTGTAAGTTATACCCGTTTTCCATAAATAAAAGTTAATATATATTCCTAAATCTTATCTGATCTTCTACGTTAATATTTTTACAATATATTATAATAGCTTGTGCATGTACCTGCAAAATTCCCGCTACTCAACATATTACTATTTTTTCAAATTTCCATTGCAACTAATGTGTCATGAGAGGAAAGCATTAGCTTGCACCAACCCTTTACATAAATACTAAATATTGTATATAGACTTTGGCAATATGTCAATTGGTTCTATCCTAAGTCATTGTGGGATGGACTCTTATCGTCTCCACCCAAGTTCTATTTCCATAAGGAACATGATGAGTATATTGTGTATTAGCTTTGAGCACTATTGTTTACTTGGCCTTATGCCTTGAAGAATCTAGGGTTTACCCTGGGTAGCATCATCAAATTGAGCGGAAGTATCTTAACAATATCATTAACATAGATATATCTAGCACTATGAGGGATCAAATTATGTTTGTTTATTTATTATAATTTTATACTTTTTTGTTTGTTTGTTAAGAAATGTCCGTCACTCGGGGCCAGTGCATTTCCACCATTGGCTGAGAAACCGCAACCCAAGGGCATCTAAGCCGTCAAAATCACCCAGGGATCGCACTCAGCCTGGGCCATGCCAACCCTTAACATGGATGGATTTTTGGGTGTCTCCTCCCAACTAGCTCACCCCTATGGGGTTTGAACCCAGGTCACCTTTCTAACAATACCCACTCCTTAACCAAATGAGCTAGTGAGATTTGACCTTCATGTTAGGAGGACATGGGGGTGGGATTTGATCCACTTATGTGTCCACGAGTCATGAAATCATTTTAATACAATTTCTCTAGGTGGAACCACATGTTCGACCACTACCTCAAGGTGCCCCCATGGCTCCAAGTAAGTTCCTCATTGGAATTGAACCTTGCCCATTGGTGAAAAACTCCCCACTCTTCACCAATGGATCCAAACCCTTTGGGTAATTATAATTTTATACTTTTTATGAATCGATTTTAGATTTTTTTAGTATTAGGGTTGGCTATTATTAATTTTTCATTCTTATAGACATTGTTTAAATTTCAATTTAGTTTATTAACATTTTAAATATGGCACATATATCTAGGTTGTAAATGCACGTCACTACTCTATATGCAATTGTTATGGAATGCACTCCAAAATCTCGTAATATGGAGTTTGAATATGCTTCCTAACACAAAGGAAATTTGATGCTTATTCTATATGTATGATTACATGAAAGAACAATATTATGGAACAACTTTGTCAATCTTCACTAATGTCAATGATCCTTAATTCAAATATGCATACAAGTTATCGAACAAACACACAACAAAATCAACAATTAATTTGGGTGGATGCTGATCTAATAACCAAAACATACACACCAAAATGTATTCACCATATAATAGTTTTATTTAACATAACAAACCAGACCACAAATTTATGAACTTACTTTATTTATATATATATATATAACAAACACAATAAACAAATTTTCATTTCATTACTAGTTCATGTTGTCTTTTATTTGTTTACTTACTAAAGAAAATATTGTTTCCTTATTAAAGAAAATAAGGATAATAAATGTTGAATTGTTCAGTACTTTTGAGAGATTTGAGAGGTTACTATATACTTATTAAGTTATATGTATTTTTGTGTACCATAATATTATATAATAATAACATAATTTTATATAATAATAAAATAATTTAATGTAAAATTATATTTATATATATATTTTCCAGAGAAAAAAACCTTTATTCATTCAAATAACATGGACACTTCTGAAGAGTTTATATTTTTGCTTTGCATTGCAAAGTTTACATCATTTCTTTGCCTATACTACTATGCATTGCATTGCTTATACTATTTGCACTATCTATCAAAACAATATGCATATACAAATTCTTTCTGATAAGAGTATCAAAACAGTAAAACTCAGAGAATGGACTTGCACTCCATCTTTGGTCTCATTGCTGCATTTGATTCTTTAAGGACTGCTTCTTTCCTTAAGGTTGTTCTGGTGCTTGATCAACATACGAAAAAAACAATGCCTTGAGCCTTTATAGGGGGTTGTAGAACAAGAAGGATTCACCTTCTCCATAGACCTCGCCTTCAATGATTCCTGGTTGTATGGCTAAGGCCTGTTTAGACAACGTGTCAGCTACTGTGTTGAATTCTCTGTAAATGTGACTGAATTGAATTGCTTCAAAGGAAGGTTGTAGAGACCGGATATCCCTCAACAAATTTTGCAAGTGAGTAGCTGTTATGTTGTTTCTTCCTTGAGACCATTCAATCACCATTTTGGAATCCTCGTATATGTTCAACTTTGTTAACTATTTATCTTTTTCTATCTTTAGAGTATCCCATAGCTCAAAAAGCTCTGCTTTACTGTTGGTAGCTCTGCCCAAGCCCAGCTTGAAAGAGATTTTGTTTGTTTCAGAGATGAAGATCACTCCTCCTGCCCCACCGATGGCAGGATCTCCTTGACTGGCACCATCAAAAAATGCCCATGGGATACTTCTGTCAATTACTAGGGAGGTTGTTGCTCTTACTTTTCCAGCTTTGGAAGCTAATATGTGTTCTTGTAATTTCTGCATTAGGAGTGCTGAGGAGATATCAATGGGAGTCCACGAATTCTTGAAGATAGCTCTGTTTCATGCCTCCCATATGGTAAAAACAAAAAGCATAGGAAAAGCACTAAACTCACATACCGCTTTGTTGTTCCACCAATCTTTGGTTCTCTGCTCCCATGTTCCTTCCAAGCTATCCATCCTGTCTTGACTTAATGTCCTTGTGACTTCAATCCATACCTGACCTACATATGAACAAGTGCTGAAGATATGGGAAGTGAGTTCATCATCTTGCTTGCATAATATGCAGAACCCTAGACCCTGCAAGCATCTTTTTCTTAAATTTCCCCAAGTCAGAAGTCTGTTGTTTATTGCCACCCAAAAGGTGAGTATGGTTTTTAGCGGGTTGTTTGAGTCCCACAGAGCCTGCCACCACCAACATTTCTCTCCTTCAAACTCTTCCAGTATTGCCACTTCAGACACTTTTTTGGCTATGTAATCCCCATCTAATGCATTTCTAGTCCAAATTAATTTATCCTATGTGTCTTCATCCAGACAAACATATTTTGATTCCAACAGGTTAGTGTAGGTTTTCCAGCATATGGCATCATCGCCTTCTAATTGAAGCTCATTGGCTTCCTTCCACCTTGTTCTTCCTACTTGATCTGGAAGTTGTAGTTGAGCGGCTCAGCAAGTTTAAAGCATCTTTGCTCACTGAGCTTGTTCAAGACTGGTGGAGGAAGCTTGAAATCCTCTCCAGCACCTGCCCAAGGGTCTAGCCCTAGCCTTACACTTCTCCCGTTACCAATTTCCCATGGTGTCCAATTGCCTATGAGGGGGAATGCTAAGACCATGGTTTTCCATCCCACATATCCATTTTTGAATGTTTTATTAAGGCTTCTGATCCAGTCTTTAATACTCATATTTGGACAATATTTAGAACTTACAACCCTGCCCCACAAGGTATATGAGTTTTGCAGAAGTCTCCATAAGGATTTGGATGCCAGTGCTTTGGTAAAAAGAGGGAGGTTCTTTATTCCCCAACCTCGTAAATCCTTGGGCAAGGCTAAATAGGTCCATTTGGCCAGGGGGATGCCTTTGTTTTGTTTACTTGTTGTCCATAGGAAAGCGAAGCACTTTTTCCGAATTTTGGTCAGGATACCTTCAGGGATGTAGGCTATAGATGCCCAGTAGATAGGAATGCTCTGAAGCACCGCCTTAATTAAGACCAGCCTTCCTCCTCTAGACAAAAATCTATTTTCCCAAGAGGAAACATGAGTTTCTACCTTTTGAAAGAGCCACATCCAGTCCTTGAAAGCATAACTGTTAGGTTTGAGAAGAAACCCTAGGTAGTTGAAGCCTTCAGCCATTGTTTTAGTTTGTTAGGCTAGGATTTCTTTCAAATTCTGAATTAGTTCAGCTGGGAACTCATTGTGAGCTAGCATTTATTTTTCTATATTAATCATCATCCCTGTAGCCTTCTTGTATTTCTCTATCAAAATGGAAAATTATTTCAAGTTTTATTCTTCTCCTATCCCAAAAAGCAAGACATAGTCTACAAACAAGGTGTGTGTGACTTCCTCTGTTCTTGACACTTTTACACCTGTTACCCTTCCTTCGGCCCTAGCTTTCAGGATTAGCCTACTAAATGCATCCGCCACCAGAAGGAATATAAATGGGGACAAGGGGCACTCCTGTCTGATTCCTCTTGTGGGTCTGAAAAAGCCAGAAGGAGAACCATTGATCAAAACTGCAAAGGAAATGGATTGGATGCAACCCATTATCCATTCAACCATCTCCATGTTCATCCCTAACTTTATGAGGATTAGTCTGATGAAGGTCCAACTTACCCTGTCATATGCTTTGGAGAGATCTAGCTTTAAGGAAAAGGATTTTTGTTTCTTCTTCTTGATGGAATGTATTGTCTCCTGTGCTAGAGAAACTGCATCCAGTATTTGCCTATTTTGTAAGAAACCAAATTGCTCCTCTGTTATGAATTTGCTTAAAATAGGTTTAATCCTCTGAGCTATAACCTTTGCAATCACTTTGTAAATCATGTTACAGCAAGAAATTGGTCTGATATCCTCAAAGGGATAAGGGCTATGAATGTTGCATTCATGCTTCCAAGATTTTTTCTTGATCTTCTGGATTCCTGGACCACTGCTAAAATGTCTTCTTTTTTCTTGTGATAAAACCCTAGAAGAAATTCTACAGTGAACCCATCTGGTCTAGGACTCTTGCCTTTCTGAAAGGAGTGTAATACCTGTTGTATCTCTTCCCTTGTTATGTATTTAATTAACTCTTCATTCATCTCTTCTGTAATACCCCTTGGGAATAGATCTAGAACTTCTAGCATATCAGCTATTGGACATCCTGCTGGCTCTTTAAACAAATTTTGGAAATGTTCCACAACAGCCTTTGTTTTTTCTTCAAAGGACTTAGCCCAAGAGCCTTGTCTAGTCCTAATCTCATGAATTGTAGTGATGCTTTTTCTTTGAGAGGCATATTTGTGGAAGAAATTTGTATTCTGATCCCCTTCTACCAACCAAAAAGCTCTACTTTTAAGCCTCCATTTTGCCTCTTCCTGAAAAAGGAGAGCATTTTTCCTCCCTTCCAGTTCTTTGAGCTCTTCTAATTCTCTCAAACTAAAGACTCCTTCTCTGTTGTTTTCATATAACTCCTTTATTTGAGATTCTGTCCGTTTTAAATCTTCTTGTTGCCTTCTTCTGAACTTTTCATCTCATTCTTTGGATAAATTTTTTACTCTGGCCATATTATCCACGAATTGTTGCATTTGTGAGTGATTTTGTGTTACCATCAGAGGTTCCTAAGCTCCAAGAATGAGGTCACGATAGTCCTACTCTTCTATTCATTGGGGTTTGAACTTGAAAGGTGCAAGGGGTTTTGCTTCAGGGGTTTTAATTGACAGGACTATAGGGAAATGATCTGAATTACCCCATGTTTCTACTGAAGCCTTCAAAATTAGATCACTCCCTATTAAGTATTTCGAGACCAGGTATCTGTCTAGTCTTCTCGAGACTGCCTGATCCCCACACCTCCTATTTCTCCATGTGGGCATGAGCTTTATTGGAGCCAGGTCGATTAACCCCTTTTGTTCAAACAAATGGTTGAAAAATGGTCCCAGTGAGTCTGGTCTTACATTTTTACCCCATACTTCGTTGCTGGTCAGAGTTAGGTTAAGGTCTCCTCCTAAGATCAAGTTTGGAAAATCCAGAGCTCTAGAACCTTCCAATATTTCCCAAAAGGTCTTTCTATCATAGAAAGGTCCATAAACATTCATAATCATAAATCGTTTCCCTGTTTCACTGTCTTCCAGTTCTGTTCCTGCTATTGCTCCAAAACGTTGGACATAAATCAAGTTTAAGGTTGGGCTCCATGCCATTAGGGTTTCTCCTAAATGACCATCTGCATCACTGCTGGTCATTCCCCAGTCCTTAATGCACTCTTTAACTACTTCTTCTGCCTTCTTCCCTTCTGTCATTGTTTCTTGCAACATAATTACCGTAGGACTCGTTGTGGCTAAAAGCCATTTCAGGGTGATTTTCTTGGGTACCGCCCCTAACCCTCTAATGTTTATGGAGAGGATTTCCATTTATTAGTGCCTCCTAGGGCTAAATCTCTAAGCGCTATTGAAATTGTGACTTGTTTACCCTGCTTAATATCTAACATCGCTTGTTTCTGTGCTTTTGAGAGGAGGGATTTCCTTCCCATCTGAAGTTTTGGTTCTAAATTTGGGGCTAAACCTCCTATTGAAATACACTCTTCCTCCCTTCCTTTACTAGCCCTAGATCTCAGGTCGTATTCCTTTTTCACCTCTTTTTTTGCCTCCTTACAAGGGGCTTTCGCATGATTATCTTTTGAAGGTGAAGCACAATTATGAAAAAAATCATGTTTAAAAGAATTATGCACAGGATTAAGACTGTTACCTTTACATCTCGTGAGTGAATTCTGTCGGAGACCGTTAGAAGTGCAAGGGCTGAGTTGTCCGTCTTCCGGTCTTTCCGTGACAATGCTGATGTGTCCACCTTCCTTGGTCTCTGTTCCAATCACTATCATATCTACCTGAGAATCTTCTATAGACTTGCTTTTTTATCACAAATCCATTCTCGCCACCTTCTATCGGCCCTCCATCTTTTGATCGCTAATTGCTTCCTTTGCCACTCTCTCTGGCTTCCTCCTCTCTAATTGAAATGTTCTTTGATTGCTCTGCTTTTGAATGGCACGGATCAATGTTTTCAAACTTTTGCTTCCCCTTATCTCATCCTTACTTGTCTTCAACTAACTCTGCAACATCTGCGTCATCTTTTGTGGATTTCATCTCCTCTGCCTTTTCTACCACCTTCAGCCCTATCTTCTTGATCCAGACCTTCCTATAACGAATCTCTTTCACCTTATTCGAGCAATTCTTTAGCAGGTCACCGACCTCTCGACACCCGTAACAGCGAAAAGGTATTTTCCAATAGTTTAATCACTACTTCCACTGGCTCCCATGCATATTTATCAATATTTCCTCAAATAACCCGTCCTTGAGATCGAGCTCCACCAGAATTCTCGCGCAGCACCGGTCCACTTTGGTTTTCCAGTCCTGTTCTACAGCCACAAACTTACCTATCTTGTTGCCAATTGCTCTAAGGCACTCCTCCTCCCAGAACATCATAGGAAACCCTAGAAGGATAACCTAGACTTGCTGAATGTTGAAAGGTTCCTTTGTCACGTCAAAGTCTACCCTCCACTTTTGAAGAATTAAACCCGACGGTCCCCATTGCCAGCTTCTGTCCAACAATTTTTGTCCATCTTTTTCCTGTTGCATTTTCATCAAAAACCACCCTCTTGGTAATATGTGGAATTCAGGACTGTAGCGAAGCTCATCCTGCCAATTATTTTTTATCTAGCTGTGCATTGCTTCTCGCCGAGGGGTTTTGCCACAGAACCGACCTACAAGAGTGAACTTCAAATAATTCAGGATCTTGTTGAGCTCTATGTCTATGCCTATAGTTAATTTAGCATTAACCTTTCTTGACCTCACTCCTTTCGTTTTGTGGTGCTGCTTCCTGTTGACGACTGGGCAATTATTGACAGGGGTGGTTTCATTATTGATGTTCATGTTTTTGCATGCTTTTGCATGTGCTGAGGTAATGTGTACTTCCTCCCCTGTCATCGAACTCAGTACCTTCACATGTGTGGGATGACGTCCCAAGCTTTCAACCTGTGCCTCTGCCTGCCTTTTCGCTGCACCTTTTCGTTGCGCATGTCATCTTCTGAGCAGAACACCGAAGTCTCCCAGTCATCCGGGGTGTAATCAACCTCGTCGATTTGCATCTTAATCACTTTTTTGCTACCTCCCTTCCTTCTTGTCGCTTCTCCTTCGAGCTGTGTTTTCCCATTACGATCAAGACTTTAAAATGCGAAAAAAGACCACTTATGAACTTCCACTTCTGCTCCCTTTGTCTTCGCCACCTCTTTCTCCTGGCTGCAGAGCTCCATGGTGCCCCCAATATATATATAATTTAAATAAACTAAAAAATATATATATTTAAAATTTTATTGAATTGTGATTTAGTGGCCACTTAGAATAAGTTTTGTGAAAATAACCATAAGAGACAAGTTCCTTTCCTACGTAAATCTGTTAAATATGAGTATTAAATATATGGAATATAGTTTTCTCCTATACCTAGTTTGTTGAATGCAACTATTAATTATATTGATTATTATTATTGATGCAACATTTAAATAAATTGTTATATAATAATTATAAAATATCAACAAACTTTTGTAATAAACTTATTTTTAAATATAACACTCATAAAATAAAATAGATATACATTTTAATAAAATGCTATATCCAAACCAGCAAAATAAAATAAACCAAAGAACAAGTTGATATAAACGAAACCCATATATGAAGATTTAAAGCAAGACTCATCTATGGTCCATATGTACCAGTGTGCTCCCCTCTCTAAAAGCAAAGATGGTTTGGTATCTTCCTTTGAACGAAAAGTAAGCTTCTTAAGATTTTGGTTTTATGTAAAATGTAGTTTTAATATCTTGTTATGATATTTTTGTGAATGAAGCAAATCGGTCACATATATTTTCAAAGATAAGTTACTGTTATTGTAATCATTGTATTGTTATTATAGTGTTTTTTAACTATTTTATTTATCAATAAAATTTAATTTTCATTATAATACTCGAAGTTTAATATTTATCTTTGTTATTTATACAATATTATAATTTTACATTTCATTTTCAATCTGTTTCATTATAATACTTGAAATTTAATATGTATCTTTATTTTTTCGACTACGGAAAAAACGTACAACTTGATATTCAAAGCAAAATCAAAGTTACAATTGTCTTATGATCATTCATTGCCATCCAAATAGGTTATCTAAAATAAGTTACGAGAATGCTGCAAGATAATACATACATAGAACCTTATCAAATCACCTTATGCTATATACCAAACAAGAGGTTGTTGCTTACAAAACAAACATTTATCAAACAAAAAAGAGAGTACAAATAAAAATAGTAGTAAAATTGATAAGAACTAGAGCTACATAAGCTAAATTCTAGACACTCTTAAAAACAATTAAGCCTACAGGTAACTCCACAGCCTCCTTTGATAAGTTGTCCGCCAACAAATTCAACTATCTAAAAATGTGGTGGATGATGTATCTATTGAGTTCATCCAGCAGTTCCTTAGTTTTGACACACCAATGTTCCAATAGTGCCACCTAAATGGAGGGAAAACATTTTTCCCATCCTACTGTGACTCCAGAGTCACAAAAAATCTGTAAGTCACTGGATGTTTTTTGATATGACAAACTTTAATAATCCCCATAAGGCAAGTAACTCTACCTGCTAATTTGTCCCATTACCATAACCCAACTTGAAAAGGAAGCAATGATTTTCATTTAGATATAAATCCATCCCACCATCACGTTGATCCAATCGGGATGCATCATCAAAATATCCCCAACAATGATCCTTATCAGAGTCTTTTAACTACACATGGAACTAAGAACTCCTGAAAGCAACTTAAGCTTTTGTAAGCTACCATCGCGGGGGACTATGTTTCATCTTAAAAAATTAGACAATTTTGCGCTTTCCATATCCCCCATGACACAAAGAGAGGCAATGTTTTGAGAGAAGGGAACTGATTTTTCCAATGCAAAATGTTTCCAAAGAGGGTCTAGTCTAATGAAAGCATACCTTGATCCGATGTAGCACTTCATACCAAACATCTTGACAGAAGGCACAATCTACAAAAAGGTGAAGCAAATTCTCCTCCGCCCTCCTACAAAGAATACATAAGCCTAGGCCAAGGAACCTCCTTTTAAGCTAATTAACCTAAGTCAAAACCCGATTCTCTAAACATAGCCAAAAAAAACATTTAATATTTAAATATGGATTCCAAAGTCAAATCTTCTTTATTATCCATAATTTTACATTTCATTTTCAATTATTAGTGTAATCATTATATTGTTTTATATTTACACTGTTTTCCACTATTTTATTTATCAATAAAATTTATTTTTTATAATATATATAATTTTGCATTTCATTCTCAATCTATTTCGAAAAGTACATATCAACTATCTTTATCGTTCAAAACATAACTTTAAAGTGTCAAACTCAAACCTCTATAAAAATTTCCTTAATTATCTCAAGGACAAAAGTTCATTATCCTTATCGTGATACTCTCCTCCATTTAAAATGATGGTAAGCATTATCCATTCAAAATGTTAGATCCATAACGCTAATGTCACTATAATGTCACCATTTTACGACTATTCTAAGAGAGTGGGAAAGTATTATAATATTATCTTTCCCTTGGTTTGGATTGAAATTATGGTAAACCTTATCCATGATAAATAGATAATTTAATGGATTTATTTGATACTTTGATGGGGGCATTTTATGTAAAAGGTGTAAAATTTGAAGCATGCCTTTTTACTTGATATTGATGAATTTTCATTATTTTAATTTGAAATTTAATTGTGGTAGATAATCTCATATTTGGGGTGAACTTTTAGTATTGAAGGTTTTTTATATTTTATTCGTGCTCTTAGAAGGGTACGGTTACATGTGGTAGTAGTACTTGAGGGGTAGAAAGAGAAAAATCAAAAGACTTCAAGCATAATTTGAGGAGATAATTTTTCATCATGTTTATAGAGAGTATAATAAGGAAGTGGACAACTTATCCAAACAAGATCTAGTACTGAAGGAAGGCATCATCTTTTTTTTTTTCGAATATCTATGACTCAATTATCATATTTGAAGGCTCTTTTCAGATTTGGTAGTGGGTGGGGTGATCAGATATTATAGTTTTAGTTTGAATCTCTTTCTAGTTTGTTCTTTTGTTTAAGTCGTGTTACTGTTTAGTCTTTTTTTAATCATATTTTGTCTCAAGCATTGTCTTGGGATCTTATGATGATCATGTAACAGTTTAGTGATAGAAATAGTTTGGAGTTGGTTTTCTTCCTATATAGAATATGGAGTTTGTATTAGTGGAGAAATCATGAGAAGACTATTAAAAATATGTTTCTGTTGATGGGCCATATATTGGGAGGAAAGTTGATTTTCTAAAAACTGTTATTATGTAATCTTGTTATGTTTCTTATACTTTGAATATAAGTATAGTTTTTTTCTTATGAAAACAAGATAAATAGATAAATAATGTTGATAGGACTATCTATTTCTATAGTGAATCCATAATCAATTTTATCTGTTAAGAAACTGGAGATTTCTTATGAAAACAAGATAAATAGATAAATAATGTTGATAGGACTATCTATTTCTATAGTGAATCCATAATCAATTTTATCTGTTAAGAAACTGGAGATTTCATTTTAAGATTCTCTCAATTTTATCTGTTAAGAAACTGGAGATTTCTTATGAAAACAAGATAAATAGATAAATAATGTTGATAGGACTATCTATTTCTATAGTGAATCCATAATCAATTTTATCTGTTAAGAAACTGGAGATTTCATTTTAAGATTGATAGGACTATCTATTGATAAATCTTTCTCTCTCTCTGTAATCTAAACAAGATTCAGAGCACAAACTCAGTTCAATCCCAGTGAAGACAAGACTTATTACAACATTCAATATAAATAAGGAAACATCATGGGCATATTTTGATGGAGCAAGTCAAGGTGTGCCTTCTCTTAGAGGTGCTGGAGTAGTCATTCTTATCACTACAGAGAAAAAAACTACGAATCAAATACGCCTTTGGCCAAGCAACTAACAATAAAGAAAAACTTGCAACTTTATGGGTAGTCCTGAGAGTGGCTCTAAACAAACAATCCATGACGTACATATATATAGCGACTCAAAAATGGTTATAGATTGGGCAAATGGAAGAAATAACATCAAGGCACCACACCTTCAACATTTACTAAGGCTGAAATCCAAAACTTGAAGTCTCAGTTTGGGAGGTTAACCTTTGCACACATATATAGGAAATAACATCAAGGTACCACACCTTCAACATTTACTAGCTGAAATCCAAAACTTCGGAAGTCTTGGTTTGGGAGGATAACCTTTGCACACATATATAGAGAACTCAATGAAGAAGTATATACCCTTTCAAAACAGGCCCTTGCTTTTTAGCCAAAAATGATGGAAATCGAGGAAGTCTCGAATGGGCTTTCAGCCCTACACTATGAAGCAATCTAAACAAGCTTAGTATTAAGAAGTTGTGCAAACAAAATTGAAAAAACTTTTGTAAAGTTATTCTCCTTTTTGATAAAGGTCATAAAGACTAAACTTTATGTATGATGGAAGCCACAAAAACTGAACTTTATGTAAACTAGTCAAAACAGTTCACGTTATTCATTGAATAACGTATATATGGTATATTTTTTTTGAGAATATATATATATATATATGGGATATTTCTTTTTTTAAGATTAAGACTTCTCGATAAGGTTGAAACTTACTTATTCACTTTGAGATATTTATTTGGGTTTTTATTCCTTACAACGAGGGCAATATAGGATAATTTTGTGTTCAAAGGACGTGGATAAATTTAAGGGTTTATATATTTTAATAAAGAATTTTAGAAATAATTTTGTAAAAGGTTATGGAGTATGGTCTCGATACATTGTTTGACATCTACTTTAATGTGAAGTATAAATATATGCCATCTCATAATGCAATATAGAAGTATCGAAATATGTATTTTTTAATTTTAGAAAAATAAATATTAGAAGTATCGAAATATGTATTTTTAAATTTTAGAAAATTAGAAAATATATTTATGGTTTAAAATTTTAATTTAATATTTAATTTTAATGTAAATAATTTAAAAGAATATTAAATTTAAAATATAGTATAATAATATGATAATAAAATTTAAAAGGTAAATATATGTTCATGTATTACTTTAATGTTTATTTAAAATATTACTTAGAACATTAGTCACAAATTTATTTAAAATATTTTTGCTTTTAATGTTGTATTTTTTTAATGTTACTTAAATAATATGTGTTACTTTAATGTTTATTTAAAATATTACTTGGAACATTAGTCACAAATTTATTAAAAATGGTTTTTGGGTTATCTTGTTATTGTTTTGTGATGATGAAGTTATAAATAATATGAAACTTGAGTGTTTTGGTAAATAAAGAAATTATATTACATCAATAGAGAACCTTTACATAGCAGTGATACAAAACATGACCATCAGATAGCTGATGTGTTGAGACACAACACAACGCTGGACTTGGGCAACAAAAAACCGGTTCCCAGGGGGGATACTGGGTTCGAACATTCAACGGGCACGAAGGCCATAACATTCAAAACCAGAGATTGGGCTAACCCTTGAGTAGGACCAGAATTTCTCAAAAACTGCGACAACGGGAATGCCAACATTACAACTCGAGACAATACTGAAATGGACATTAAGCCTTACAAGCCTGTTATAGCTCAAAATGACACATCTCTGCATGTGACCACTTTCCCATGATTCTGTCGCATGTTGACACTTCCATGACGACACTTCATGAAAGTCATTGAAAGTCACTGAAAAAACACCTAACTTGGAGGACCTATATCTTGAGTTCTGTAACTCCGTTTGACCTCATCTCTACACCGTTGGAAAGATATTTCAGTTAGCTAAAAATTTCTACAAGACACCAAAGTTTGAAAATGCCTACAAAGACCTCAAAAATGAGTTTTTTTTTGTCTATACGCAACTTGCCCTTAAGGAAACCCGCGTATGACACGCGACTTGTCAGTTATACAACCCGCGTGTGCTTTTATACGTGACTTTTTGTACTAGCAACCCGTGTATACTTTTCGTGTACGCGATTGTGGTATTCAGCAACCCTCGTATGCCTCTTAAAAATGTCAAAAAACACACCTTTTGAATTTCGGGTAGTTTGGGTAGTTATGCAACTGACTCCTTCAGTTGTAACTACTTTGTCTTCGCCCCTAACTCTTCTTTAAGCATATAAATAGAGGTAGGGAGGTCTATGAGAGGAGACTTGAATTTTTGCATTGTTATGCTGGAGGATTTGGAGCTCTCTTTTCCCACACCTTTGCCCTGGCGGTCATCCCCTTATGTTGCAGAGCTTGGAGGTTGAGTTCTTTGGAGAAGAGAAGCAGCAGAACCGGATCAAGGTTTCGTGAGGTGCCAAACTTGAAGAGAAGGTATACTTGTACTTGTTTTCAAGATTAATAAAGATGTGATGTCCTTCTTCTTCCCCAAATCATTGTTCAATGTGTGATTGAATCTCTATTTATGATCATATGGTGATGTTATTCAGATCATTAGTTCATGTTTATTTGATTATCATTGTTTTATATGTGGTCATAATGGTTTGAGGAAGGTATAATTCGTTTTGCAGGTCTCTTGGAGCAAGAGGAGTAAGAAGAGGATTGAAGAGAAAGTTTGGACCAGTCTTCAGTTAATCAGGTGTGGACCATTCTAATCTCTGATTTTGCTTGTACTTACTTGCAGAACTATATGCATCTCTCTTTCAACCCCAGTATGTTGATGGCCTCTTAAACCCTAGCCATAGGATACTTTCCTTTACAACAGAACTGGCGACTCCGCTGGGGATAGCCTTGTATGTTTGGGGTTTCTCTTTATTTCTTTCAGTCTTTTGCATTGTTTCAGGTCCTTCTTGCCACTTAGGAACACTTTGTTAGTCTGATAGCACACTTCCCCTACCTTCCTAAGGCAGTTTTTGACCTTTTTTGTGAGTTTTTCCACCCATATGCGACTTGCAGACTGAACAGTCGCGTGTTTGGTTTGGTACACGCGACTATATATACTGTCAACCCGCGTATGATACGTGACTTGTCAGCTATACAACTCGTGTGTGCTTACATACGCGACTTGTTGTATTGGCAACCCGCGTATGACACGCGACCTGTCGGTAGTACAACCCGTGTGTGCCCCTAAAACAATGTTTTTTCCTCATTGATGTTTTTCTGCTGTTGTGGGCTGTTTGGTAGGTCTTTTGGTGTCCTCTGCAAGTGCATGACTCCAGGGAGATAGTGTCATCCATTTTTGGTTGTTCTTTATCTATGTGGTAAGCCCTTTTATAGCATTAGGGTTTGCTCTTTGCTCTTTCGCCCACCTCCTTTGCTTGGCATGATTTTTGGCTTATGCTTTTGGTCAGCCTTTGTTAGTGATCTTTGTTTGATTTCAGAAGCTTGTTGGTGGTTGTTTCCTTCTTCTTTTGTTGGTTAACTTCACCATGCCAAAATAGTTGACTTGTCTTTTATGCAAGCCTTCCTTCCAAGTAGGGTTTATACTGACTTTAGGGCATTCTAGAGTTTGTTTGGTGGTTATATTGCAGAGTTCCTTTTGCTTTGCTCTTGTTATCTGCATACTTTTGTTTGTAGGTAGTTTTTCTTTTGCATTTATAAAAGAAAATTAAAAAGAATGTATACTTGTTTTGCTGCTTTCCCCCCCCTACGTCCTCCTTTGGCTTGACCTTGTTGGACAAGGTACTGAGGAGCCTTTGTTTGTAGGTTTAGATTGATACTTGGGACTTCTTGACCTTTGTTTATGTCAGTCTTTTTGCTCAGTCTCTTCATTCCAAAGTTGTTGGCTTGTTTACTTTTGTAAGCCTTCCTTTCAAGAGAGGTTATATCCAACTTTAGGGAAACCTAGGGTTTGTTTTTGGGGTGTAGAGTAGTTGTCTATTTGCTTTGCTTACAGTACTTGCTTGCATTAGTTGATAGGCTAT